>CM049405.1:235000-237500 GCA_026929865.2 Hyperoplus lanceolatus | reverse complement strand
AGGTGAACGGACTGAGGGTTTAACTCAGGTGAATTTTAAAAAAAATATTTAATTAAACAAAACATTTTAAAACATCTGATAGTTTTTGTGCTAGCGGAATACTTTTTATTTCTTTGTAAAGATATAGTAGCTACTCAGTTTTGCACACACACACACACACACACACACACACACACACACACACACACCCTCACCATGCTCGCTGTCGGGCGTTCCGAGCCGTGTCACTTCCTCCGGGGCTTCTGGGTAAATTATCGCTGTGTCGCTACGCTGCAGGTACTCGGCGATGGTTGCCGGGTGACTGTCGCCATCGTCGTCCTCAAGTTTTCGTTTCAGGAAATATTCATCGAGCTCCGAGTGGCTTTCAAGTCTCTTTACTGGGAATAGGAAAGACAGAGATGGTGAGTTTAGGGTCTGTGTGTGTGTGTGTGTGTGTGTGTGTGTGTGTGTGTGTGTGTGTGTGTGTGTGTGTGTGTGTGTGTGTGTGTTTGTGTGTGTGGCTTAGGGCTGCAGCTAACGATTATTTTGATAATCGATTAATCTGTCGATTATTTTCTCGATTAATCGATTATTAATCGATTAGTGTTTTGGTCCGTAAAATGTCAGAAAATGGTGAAAAATGTTGATCAATTTTCCAAAGCCCATGTTGACGTCCTCAAATGTTTTGTTATGTCCAAAACACTCAGATATTTCAGTTTACTGTCATAATAGGATTGAAGAAACCAGAAAATATTCACATTTGAGAAGCTGAAATCAGAGAATTTGGACATTTTTTATTAAAAAATTACTTGAAATGTTAATCAATTATCAAAATAGTTGGCGATTATTTTAATAATCGATTAATAATCGATTCGTCGATTAATCATTGCAGCTCTAGTGTGGCTATGTGTGTGTGTGTGTGTGTGTGTGTGTGTTTGTGTGTGTGTACAAACTTAATTTAAATTCTTTTAAATTTCAAGATCATTCATCTTTTCAATCACATTCATTATTCAATCATTTAACATTCGGCGTCGGCTTTTCAGCATCCTGCATTCACACACATTTTCAGCTGGAAAAGCGTTTTCTTGTTAAATACAAAACACTATAAAATATACTATGTCAGATTACTGTCCTTTACTTCATTTAATACCTTACTGCAGTAAATGAGTGTGTGTGTGTGTGTGTGTGTGTGTGTGTGTGTGTGTGTGTGTCTCACCTGAACCGTTTCCCATGGCGTGTAGATTCGCCTCCTCATACTCATCATTCCTGTCACCTGTTGATAAATACAGAGATTTATTCAATAAAAAAAATGTAAGTTAGTTAAGTTAAGATAAGTTACTTTATTAGACAATAGTTACATTGAAATTTGCCTTTCCGCATATCCCCTCTCAAGTTCCCACACAGAGAGAGGGGGTTTAAAGCACTTTGGCTAAAAGGTCAAATTTCTAGAAAAGTGCTATAATAGTGATTCCATTTGTTGTTGTTAAATCTAAAATGGCGGCTCTGTGTTTCTGTTTCTTCCTGCTGAAATGGAGGTGAAGAAGGTTTCACTTCTGTCTCTGAGTCATCACTTCTTCTTTCCGTCTCAAACCTGATTCTGGGTTTTACTTTATTTCTTCTTTTCTGGTTGTTTCCATATTTGTCCCTTTCCTCCCGTCTGTCTGTCTGTCTGTCTGTCTTTCCTCCCGTCCGTCCGTCCGTCCGTCCGTCCGTCCGTCTGTCTGTCTTTCCTCCCGTCCTCCACATGCTTTTTATTTTCACGTTTTAGTTTATGGTTAACATTTCCTGAAATGTTCTACGGGATCTTAAAGGAATACTTCACCCATACGGAACCAGCGTTCTATCATTATGAAATCACTATTATAATATAATGAATGAGGTTTTTCTTCCCTCAGTCTTCCCTCAGTCTTCCCTTGGCCCAGCTGTCCTGTTAATCCTGACCCTTGACTGTGACTGTGATGTCACAGTAGTAAACTGTAGGGTTAGACAGTGAGACCATAAAACACTCTTTCTGCCTTTTCTCAGGCTAGGATGATCGATTTTTTTTTTTTTTGCACATTTATACTAAATAGGATCTCAGAGTTCAATACACCTTCATATTCCCACCGGTGAAGTAGGCCTTTAAACTCAGGAATTTTGTGAATTATTTTTTTCCCAAGGGAATTCAAAATAATTAACATAAGTTCATTATAATTCATGGTAATATTCAAGATTCAAGATTCAAAGATTGAAAGTGTTTATTGTCATATGCACGATAATGAAATTCTTCCTTTGTTTTCCACAGACTGAAAGGAACATGAAAATATGCTAAATACTGTAGGTACAAGTAAAATTGAAAAAAATCCGGAACGATTCAGAATATACAATTTACAAGGAAGATAGAAGAGCAGCAACTAGATAAAACACATTTAAGTTAAAATAAAATAAACGGAATGGTGCAAATCCAAGAAAGTGTGCTCTTGTGAATAACCAAAGTGTAAACATTCATATATGGGTGTGAACGGGAATTAACTCAGTAGCC
>CM049405.1:180000-182500 GCA_026929865.2 Hyperoplus lanceolatus | reverse complement strand
CCAGCTGTGATGTGATGAAAGCGTGAATAGCTCTCTCCAGGTCACTCCGAGGCAGGTATGATTTGAGCTTGGCTAGTGTTCTCAGGTGGTAAAAACTTCTCTTAACAACTCCACTGACCTGTTGCTCAAATTTAAAAGCGCTGTCGAATATCACGCCAAGATTTCTGACCGAGGGCTTGATGTTGGATGCAAGGGGACCTAGGACATCGGTGGAGAAGGCAGGAGGGATTTTTCCAAAAATCATGACCTCCGTCTTGCTCTCATTGAGATTGAGGAAGTTTGCCGCCAACCATGATCTGATGTCAGCCAGACAATCGAGTAGTGGCTGGAGTGTAGACTGCCCATTGATTTTAAGGGGCAGATACAGCTGGATGTCGTCGGCAAAGCAGTGAAAGGAAATATTATGTTTAACCAGGATTTCCCTTAGGGGTAAAATGTATAGTAGAAATAGGATGGGACCTAGTATAGAGCCCTGGGGGACCCCACAGGTGAGGGGGGCAACAGGGGAAAAGAAATCCCCAAGCAGGACAGAGAAGCTCCTGTCAGCCAGATAGCACTGAAAGAACTTCAGGGCTGTGCCTTTGATTCCAACTTGGTGTTCCAGCCTAGAGAGCAGTATCCTGTGATCCACCGTGTCGAAGGCTGCTGTGAGATCCAGGAGCACAAGGATCGCAGGGCTACCTGAGTCAACGACCAGGAGCAGGTCGTTCAGCACCCTTAGGAGAGCAGTCTCTGTGCTGTGGGCTGTTCTGAAACCAGACTGGAATTTGTCGTAGATGTTGTTGATGGTCAGAAAAGATTTTAGCTGGACATAGACTTCACGCTCAAGGAGTTTGGACAGAAAGGGAAGTTTGGAAATCGGTCTGAAATTTGAGAGAATGGAGGGGTCGAGATTGGGTTTCTTTAGGAGAGGTTGCACTACAGCGAACTTGAAGGCAGCCGGGACACAACCAGTGGAGAGGATGGAATTGATTAATAGTAGAAGGAAGGGGGCAACTGTGTTCAAAACTGTAGGATCCTTAAGCAGACGGGAGGGTAGACAGTCAGATGGGCAGTTGGAAGGCTGCAGGTGACTGACTGCATCAGAGAGGGAGGAAAGGGTTGTGGGCTCGAACTGCTCGAGGACAGCTGGCAGGGGAAGGGGGGGAGGGAGGGGGAGGGGGGCAGAGGAGTCAGAGGGCCTGAGTGCTACAATCCTGTCTATGAAGAAGTTTAGAAAACTTTCACAGAGGGCGGGTGAGGGCACAACAGGGGATTCATTTCGGGGGTTTATGAGGGAGTTTAGGGTGTTGAAGAGAAACTGTGGTTTGTGGCTGTTTCTGGAGACCAGGGTAGAAATATACTGTGATTTGGCACTTTTTACAGCTCGTTGGTAGTCCACTAGGCAGCTTCGGAGGATTTGGAGGGACACATGGAGGTGGTCTTTCTGCCACTTGCGCTCAGCCCGCCTACAGGCTCGTCTGAGGACACGTGTTGCGTTATTGAGCCATGGTGTTAACTGGGCTTTAACCCGTTTGGGTTTGAGAGGGGCAACAGAGTCCAGGATGTCCGAGCAAGCTGAGGAGAATGCAGAGAGAAGTTGATCAGCACTACACTCAGAGCTAATACCCAGTGGCGGCCTAAATAAAAGGGAGTTGTTGAAAGCGGCCGAAAATTGCCCAGCAGTCGAGGAGTTAATTGAGCGTGAGAACTGCTTCGAGACACGAGTGGTACTAACTGAGTATGGCACAGTGAACAGTATTGGGGAGTGGTCTGAGAGAGACAAGGTACAGATTTTGGTAACAGAGACAGAAATACCATATGACAGCACAAGATCTAGTGTGTGACCCTTTTCGTGTGTCGGGCCGGTGACGACTTGGTTAAGGCTGAATGAATTGATGAGGTTCAGAAAGTCTCGGGTCAGAGGCTGAGACTCGCAGCAGACATGGACATTGAAGTCACCACAAATTATTATGTGGTCATACTTCACCACTAGCCCAGACAAAAAATCAGCAAAGTCATGAATGAAGTCTTTGTTGAATTTAGGAGGGCGATATACCACAGCACACAATATGGGGGAAGACATAATTAATTCAAAGAGCTGTAGCTCAAAGCTTGTAAACCCAGCGTGTGGAATCTGCCGACAGTGAAACAACGACCTGTAAACAGAGGCAATGCCTCCGCCCCTCCCAGTCGCACGGGGGGAATTCAGGAAGTAACAGTCCGGTGGAAGGAGTTCAGAGAAAGGTGTGTTTTCACCGGTAGAGAGCCAGGTCTCACACAGAAATAGAAAGTCCAGCTCCCGAGAGATAAAGAAGTCATTCAGCATGAAAGTTTTGTTCGTCAGAGACCGCACGTTGATCAACGCCATCCGGAGTGTTAGCTCGTTGCTCGCCGCTGGTCCGGTGCGCCTCAACGGGCGAAGGCTAGAGTGGACAACACCGCGACTGCGCCTACGCAGGGAGAGCCGGGTGGCCGAGCCAGGCGTGGGAACCTGAGCAGGTCGCGGTCCGGTCAGCGC
>CM049405.1:170000-172500 GCA_026929865.2 Hyperoplus lanceolatus | reverse complement strand
AATATCAATTTTTTTTTCTTTTTAGGAGGCCTCCCAGGCGGTCGGGGGCCCTAAGCGGCCACTTAGTTCGCTTATGCCTCGGGCCGGCTCTGTATGCATGCACACACACAAACACACACAGATATGCAGACTAGGGGCCTTATTTATCAACAGTGCGTAGAAAAGGTTCTAAACTCACTCTTTAGTATGTGCTTACAGTGTTTCAGTTGTGCTTACAGTGTGTTAGTATGTGCTTACAGTGTGTTAGTATGTGCTTACAGTGTGTTAGTATGTGCTTACAGTGTGTTAGTATGTGCTTACAGTGTGTTAGTATGTGCTTACAGTGTGTTAGTATGTGCTTACAGTGTGTTAGTATGTGCTTACAGTGTGTTAGTATGTGCTTACAGTGTGTTAGTATGTGCTTACAGTGTGTTAGTATGTGCTTACAGTGTGTTAGTATGTGCTTACAGTGTGTTAGTATGTGCTTACAGTGTGTTAGTATGTGTTTACAGTGTGTTAGTATGTGCTTACAGTGTGTTAGTATGTGTTTACAGTGTGTTAGTATGTGTTTACAGTGTGTTAGTATGTGCTTACAGTGTGTTAGTTGTGTTTACAGTGTGTTAGTATGTGCTTACAGTGTGTTAGTATGTGCTTACAGTGTGTTAGTATGTGCTTACAGTGTGTTAGTATGTGCTTACAGTGTGTTAGTATGTGTGTTTACAGTGTGTTAGTATGTGCTTACAGTGTGTTAGTATGTGCTTACAGTGTGTTAGTATGTGCTTACAGTGTGTTAGTATGTGCTTACAGTGTGTTAGTATGTGCTTACAGTGTGTTAGTATGTGCTTACAGTGTGTTAGTATGTGCTTACAGTGTGTTAGTATGTGCTTACAGTGTGTTAGTATGTGCTTACAGTGTGTTAGTATGTGCTTACAGTGTGTTAGTATGTGCTTACAGTGTGTTAGTATGTGCTTACAGTGTGTTAGTATGTGCTTACAGTGTGTTAGTATGTGCTTACAGTGTGTTAGTATGTGCTTACAGTGTGTTAGTATGTGCTTACAGTGTGTTAGTATGTGCTTACAGTGTGTTAGTATGTGCTTACAGTGTGTTAGTGTGTGCTTACAGTGTGTTAGTATGTGCTTACAGTGTGTTAGTATGTGCTTACAGTGTGTTAGTATGTGCTTACAGTGTGTTAGTATGTGCTTACAGTGTGTTAGTATGTGCTTACAGTGTGTTAGTATGTGCTTACAGTGTGTTAGTATGTGCTTACAGTGTGTTAGTATGTGCTTACAGTGTGTTAGTATGTGCTTACAGTGTGTTAGTATGTGCTTACAGTGTGTTAGTATGTGCTTACAGTGTGTTAGTATGTGCTTACAGTGTGTTACAGTGTGTTAGTATGTGCTTACAGTGTGTTAGTATGTGCTTACAGTGTGTTAGTATGTGCTTACAGTGTGTTAGTATGTGCTTACAGTGTGTTAGTATGTGCTTACAGTGTGTTAGTATGTGCTTACAGTGTGTTAGTATGTGCTTACAGTGTGTTAGTATGTGCTTACAGTGTGTTAGTATGTGCTTACAGTGTGTTAGTATGTGCTTACAGTGTGTTAGTATGTGCTTACAGTGTGTTAGTATGTGCTTACAGTGTGTTAGTATGTGCTTACAGTGTGTTAGTATGTGCTTACAGTGTGTTAGTATGTGCTTACAGTGTGTTAGTATGTGCTTACAGTGTGTTAGTATGTGCTTACAGTGTGTTAGTATGTGCTTACAGGTGTTTGCTTTGACCGGCTGTTTCCATTAGCGATATTATATCTACTTCAGTTCCATTACTGAGTCGCTATGAAACGTGATCAGTGTTCTTAAAGAAACTTGGATTATTAAACAAGACGTCCAAAACACAGATGAGGATTAAACAAGCTAATGTATGACTTTTTGGGGCGACTGTGTCTCAGGTGGTAGAGCGGGTCGGCCGATGATCAAAGGGTTGGAGGTTCGATCCCCGCCCTGCCACCTGTGTCATGGTTGTTGTGTCCTTGGGCAAGACACTTCACCCACCTTGCCTCGTGTGCATGTCGATAGTTAGCCTGCTGCTATTGGTGTATGAATGTGTGTGTGAATGGTAACGTGTAAATGGGAACAGGTCTCCCTTGAAGAGTCTTCGGACTCAGTGGGATTTACCTGGAGAAATAAGAGGTTAGTATCTCACACTCGAAGTGCACGGGTGGATTTGACGTGCGTGGCGATTATAGATATAAAGAGAACGCTGGCGGTTCTGGTGTTAATGCAGACGTTGAAACTCTTAAATGCTTTGTGCTAATATCGCTATTCTACCACTAGATTCTGGTAAATTCCATACTTTGCGTGGCAATGTTCTGACATACTTTCCTCTATTCAGCGCCTCCAGACGGTTCAGAGTGCAGCTGCACGCTTGCTCTCAGGAGCATCTCGATATGATCACATCACTCCTGTCCTGGCTTCTCTTCATTGGCTGCCTGTTGTTCTTAGAATAGATTTTAAAATCCTCTTGTTT
>CM049405.1:162500-165000 GCA_026929865.2 Hyperoplus lanceolatus | reverse complement strand
TATTAGACAGTACAGAGCTGAAATGGAGAGACAGAGAGAGACAGAGAGAGAGAGAGAGAGAGAGAGAGAGAGAGGGGGGGGGATGACCTGCAGTAAAGGTCCACGGGTCGGATTTGAACCCGCGATCACTGCAACGAAGGCCGGAGCCAATATGGTACACGCTCTATCCACTACAACACCGGAGCGCTCCGACCTCTGAATATCTTTAATGTAAATATCTTAACTCCCTTCATCATATTACGAATGGAAAAACACAAAGCCTCCTCTGATTGGATTGTAATTCATATAATTTATCTCTTGCGTAAAAGTAGCTAACCTGGTTTAATAACAAGACGTTTTAACTGTATGTAATGTATGGACAGTTAGCCCAAATAAGCAAGTGCATTTTAGGAAATAGCAGATCTTTGTAAGCGACATGTCCAAAGTTGCTTAAAGAACTGATTTGTCCTGTCTCAAGCTAGAAACAATTAGAAACTCGCTTCGGCATTCTAGTGCAGGGTTTCAGGAAGCATGGGGACATTTTCTGGCCTCATTTCAAACTCTGTAAACTGGCAGAGACTTGGGAGGGATTATTATTTTTATGTTTCTTTTATTGATTGTCCTGAGTCGTTCTGTGACAATGAACAACCTGGTAATAATGAAATAAAGATATTTTGATTGAAAGATCTGGTTTGGCTCCTCTGGGCAGAATGTGTTTTATAAGAGATGTTGTTGTTGTGATAGAGCTACGATGGTAAGCTAACAGTAGTGTTTAACTGCAGGCCGATTGGTGTGTGTGTGTGTGTGTGTGTGTGTGTGTGTGTGTGTGTGTGTGCGCAGGCCAACGTTAAACCACAGCAGGTCTTTAGCTTGTGTTTAGCTAGCGGCTACATCTCTTAGCATGTTCTCACTGTTATGAAAGAATATTTGTTTGATCGGATTTAGGATTATTTATACACTGTGTTTATTACAGAGGGAAAGTTCAACAGTCCAACACACACACACACGCGCACGCGCACACACACACACACACACGCACACACACTGATGGTCGGTTTACCAAGTGACATTTGTACATTTGTGTCAAGTGTCTTGCTCAAGGACACAATGGTAGAGATGGTGGGCACCGTAGATGTAATAGCAGCCACCACTAGTTTTACTACTAACACCCTCCTGTCCGGTGCCGGGGATCCAACCAGAGACCTCATGGTTACTGGGAGGAGGAACCAGAGACCTCATGGTTACTGGGAGGAGGAACCAGAGACCTCATGGTTACTGGGAGGAACCAGAGACCTCATGGTTACTGGGAGGAGGAACCAGAGACCTCATGGTTACTGGGAGGAGGAACCAGAGACCTCATGGTTACTGGGAGGAACCAGAGACCTCATGGTTACTGGGAGGAACCAGAGACCTCATGGTTACTGGGAGGAGGAACCAGAGACCTCATGGTTACTGGGAGGAGGAACCAGAGACCTCATGGTTACTGGGAGGAGGAACCAGAGACCTCATGGTTACTGGGAGGAACAAGAGACCTCATGGTTACTGGGAGGAGGAACCAGAGACCTCATGGCTACTGGGAAGAGGAACCAGAGACCTGATGGTTACTGGGAGGAGGAACCAGAGACCTCATGGTTACTGGGAGGAGGAACCAGAGACCTCATGGTTACTGGGAGGAGGAACCAGAGACCTCATGGTTACTGGGAGGAGGAACCAGAGACCTCATGGTTACTGGGAGGAGGAACCAGAGACCTCATGGTTACTGGGAGGAACCAGAGACCTCATGGTTACTGGGAGGAGGAACCAGAGACCTCATGGTTACTGGGAGGAGGACCCAGAGACCTCATGTTTACTGGGAGGAAGCAGTTCACACTAACAGCAGGGCTTTGTGGAGGAACCTTTGCCCTGTGGCTACGTTTCCCTCTGACTCTAATGAGTGTGACGGTGACAGAGCGATCACAGGGCGCTCACATGACAGAGTCACTTCACTAGACATTAAAGCAGCGGCTAGTTAATATGAGACAAAGGGCTGGAGTGTGTGTGTGTGTGTGTGTGTGTGTGTGTGTGTGTGTGTGGTAAACATGATGTCCTGATCTGTATCTCTCGTCAGTTGTTTTTGATTCATTCACAGTCAAAGTTCCTGGAGCAAAAACACACACACACACACACACACACACACACACACACACACACACACACACACACACACACACACACACACACCATGTTTGAATCAGAAGAAGTTGATCTGATCGTTTCATCTTTAGACACAACAACTTAACACTGTGTTTTGCTTTACTACTGCAGATGTAGTGTAGTAAACAGACTAAAACTCTTCTGTACTTTAGTATGTAGTGTAGTAAAAAGACTAAAACTCCTCTGTACTTTAGTATGTAGTGTAGTAAACAGACTAAAACTCTTCTGTACTTTAGTATGTAGTGTAGTAAAAAGACTAAAACTCTTCTGTACTTTAGTATGTAGTGTAGTAAAAAGACTAAAACTCTTCTGTACTTTAGTATGTAGT
>CM049405.1:150000-152500 GCA_026929865.2 Hyperoplus lanceolatus | reverse complement strand
TACTGAGTGAATATCTCCTCATGATCCACTACCTGTCTGTACTGTGTGAATATCTCCTCATGATCCACTACCTGTCTGTACTGAGTGAATATCTCCTCATGATCCACTACCTGTCTGTACTGAGTGAATATCTCCTCATGATCCACTACCTGTCTGTACTGAGTGAATATCTCCTCATGATCCACTACCTGTCTGTACTGAGTGAATATCTCCTCATGATCCACTACCTGTCTGTACTGTGTGTCTGTCTCCTCATGATCCACTACCTGTCTGTACTGTGTGTATATCTCCTCATGATCCACTACCTGTCTGTACTGAGTGAATATCTCCTCATGATCCACTACCTGTCTGTACTGAGTGAATATCTCCTCATGATCCACTACCTGTCTGTACTGAGTGAATATCTCCTCATGATCCACTACCTGTCTGTACTGAGTGAATATCTCCTCATGATCCACTACCTGTCTGTCTGCTACCTGTCTGTCTCCTCATGATCCACTACCTGTCTGTCTGTTACCTGTCTGTCTCCTCATGATCCACTACCTGTCTGTACTGAGTGAATGTCTCCTCATGATCCACTACCTGTCTGTACTGAGTGAATATCTCCTCATGATCCACTACCTGTCTGTACTGAGTGAATATCTCCTCATGATCCACTACCTGTCTGTCTGCTACCTGTCTGTCTCCTCATGATCCACTACCTGTCTGTCTGTTACCTGTCTGTCTCCTCATGATCCACTACCTGTCTGTCTGCTACCTGTCTGTCTCCTCATGATCCACTACCTGTCTGTACTGAGTGAATATCTCCTCATGATCCACTACCTGTCTGTACTGTGTGTCTGTCTGTCTCCTCATGATCCACTACCTGTCTGTACTGTGTGAATATCTCCTCATGATCCACTACCTGTCTGTACTGTGTGAACATCTCCTCATGATCCACTACCTGTCTGTACTGAGTGAATGTCTCCTCATGATCCACTACCTGTCTGTACTGTGTGAATATCTCCTCATGATCCACTACCTGTCTGTACTGTGTGAATGTCTCCTCATGATCCACTACCTGTCTGTACTGTGTGAATGTCTCCTCATGATCCACTACCTGTCTGTACTGAGTGAATATCTCCTCATGATCCACTACCTGTCTGTACTGTGTGTATGTCTCCTCATGATCCACTACCTGTCTGTACTGTGTGTCTGTCTCCTCATGATCCACTACCTGTCTGTACTGTGTGAATGTCTCCTCATGATCCACTACCTGTCTGTACTGAGTGAATATCTCCTCATGATCCACTACCTGTCTGTACTGAGTGAATATCTCCTCATGATCCACTACCTGTCTGTACTGAGTGAATATCTCCTCATGATCCACTACCTGTCTGTACTGAGTGTGCGCTGGAAAATAAATCCAGTGTTAATACACAGCCTAGGCTCTGTAAACGGGCATGTTGCTATAGCTACAGTAGCCCTTTGTTAACCATACCAGTTTAAATATTTGTTTTAGTTTTTCTTTTAGGGTTTAAAAAAAAATAAAAAATGTAATGTAATTTTTTTTAAAGATATTTTTTTGTCATTTTTATACTTTATTGATAGTGTAGAGACGGAGGTGAAATGGGGCAGAGAGGGGAGTGACATGCAGAGAACGGGCTGGAATGGACCCCGGGTCCGCTGCTGGCCGAGGCCCATGGGGGGGGACGCCCTACCAACTGAGCTAAGGGGGGAACGCCCTACCAACTGAGCTAAGGGGGGGGGGGACGCCCTACCAACTGAGCTAAGGGGGGGGGGACGCCCTACCAACTGAGCTAAGGGGGGGGGACGCCCTACCAACTGAGCTAAGGGGGGGACGCCCTACCAACTGAGCTAAGGGGGGACGCCCTACCAACTGAGCTAAGGGGGGGGGATGCCCTACCAACTGAGCTAAGGGGGGGGGACGCCCTACCAACTGAGCTAAGGGGGGACGCCCTACCAACTGAGCTAAGGGGGGGAACGCCCTATCAACTGAGCTAAGGGGGGGGGGATGCCCTACCAACTGAGCTAAGGGGGGGACGCCCTACCAACTGAGCTAAGGGGGGGGGGACGCCCTACCAACTGAGCTAAGGGGGGGGGACGCCCTACCAACTGAGCTAAGGGGGGGGGACGCCCTACCAACTGAGCTAAGGGGGGGACGCCCTACCAACTGAGCTAAGGGGGGGGGGACGCCCTACCAACTGAGCTAAGGGGGGGGGATGCCCTACCAACTGAGCTAAGGGGGGGGGGACGCCCTACCAACTGAGCTAAGGGGGGACGCCCTACCAACTGAGCTAAGGGGGAACGCCCTATCAACTGAGCTAAGGGGGGGGGATGCCCTACCAACTGAGCTAAGGGGGGGGACGCCCTACCAACTGAGCTAAGGGGGGGGACGCCCTACCAACTGAGCTAAGGGGGGACGCCCTACCAACTGAGCTAAGGGGGGGGGCCCTACCAACTGAGCTAGAGGGGGGGACGCCCTACCAACTGAGCTAAG
>CM049405.1:140000-147500 GCA_026929865.2 Hyperoplus lanceolatus | reverse complement strand
AATGAACCCCTAATGTCCAAATCCTGTATCACGTTTAAGGTGATTTTATACGGGGCGCTCTGGTGGTGTAGTGGATAGAGCGTGTACCTTATTGGCTCCGGCCTTCGTTGCAGTGGTCGCGGGTTCAAATCCGACCCGTGGACCTTTACTGCAGGTCATCCCCCCCCTCTCTCTCTCTCTCTCTCTCTCTCTCTCTCTCTCTCTCTCTCTCTCTCTCTCTCTCTCTCTCTCTGTCTCTCTGTCTCTCTGTCTCTCTCTCTCTCTCTGTCTCTCTCTCTCTCTCTCTCTCTGTCTCTCTCTCTCTCTCTCTCTCTCTCTCTCTCTCTCTCTCTCTCTCTCTCTCTCTCTCTCTCTCTCTCTCTCTCTCTCTCTCTCTCTCTCTGTCTCTCTCTCTCTCTCTCTCTCTCTCTCTCTCTCTCTCTGTCTCTCTCTCTCTCTCTCTCTCTCTCTCTCTCTCTCTCTCTCTCTCTCTCTCTCTCTCTCTCTCTCTCTCTCTCTCTCTCTCTCTCTCTCTCTCTCTCTCTCTCTCTCTCTCTCTGTCTCTCTCTCTCTGTCTCTCTGTCTCTCTCTCTCTCTCTCTCTCTCTCTCTCTCTCTCTCTCTCTCTCTGTCTCTCTCTCTCTCTCTCTCTCTCTCTCTCTCTCTCTCTCTCTCTCTCTCTCTCTCTCTCTCTCTCTCTCTCTCTCTCTCTCTCTCTCTCTCTCTCTCTCTCTCTCTCTCTCTCTCTCTCTGTCTCTCTCTGTCTCTCTCTCTCTCTCTGTCTCTCTCTCTCTCTCTCTCTCTCTCTCTCTCTCTCTCTCTCTCTCTCTCTGTCTCTCTCTCTCTCTCTCTCTCTCTCTCTCTCTCTCTCTCTCTCTCTCTCTCTCTCTCTCTCTCTCTCTCTCTCTCTCTCTCTCTCTCTCTCTCTCTCTCTCTCTCTCTCTCTCTCTCTCTCTCTCTCTCTCTCTGTCTCTCTCTCTCTCTCTCTCTCTCTCTCTCTCTCTCTCTCTCTCTGTCTCTCTCTCTCTCTCTCTCTCTCTCTCTCTCTCTCTCTCTCTCTCTGTCTCTCTCTCTCTCTCTCTCTCTCTCTCTCTCTCTCTCTCTCTCTCTCTCTCTCTCTCTCTCTCTCTCTCTCTCTCTCTCTGTCTCTCTCTCTCTCTCTCTCTGTCTCTCTCTCTCTCTCTCTCTCTCTCTCTCTCTCTGTCTCTCTCTGTCTCTCTCTCTCTCTGTCTCTCTCTCTCTCTCTCTCTCTCTCTCTCTCTCTCTCTCTCTCTCTCTCTCTCTCTCTCTCTCTCTCTCTCTCTCTCTCTCTCTCTCTCTCTCTCTCTCTCTCTCTCTCTCTCTCTCTCTCTCTCTCTCTCTCTCTCTCTCTCTCTCTCTCTCTCTCTCTCTCTCTCTCTCTCTCTCTCTCTCTCTCTCTCTCTCTCTCTCTCTCTCTCTCTCTCTCTCTCTCTCTCTCTCTCTCTCTCTCTCTCTCTCTCTCTCTCTCTCTCTCTCTCTCTCTCTCTGTCTCTCTCTCTCTCTCTCTCTCTCTCTCTCTCTCTCTCTCTCTCTCTCTCTCTCTCTCTCTCTCTCTCTGTCTCTCTCTCTCTCTCTCTCTCTCTCTCTCTGTCTCTCTCTCTCTCTCTCTCTCTCTCTCTCTCTCTCTCTCTCTCTCTCTCTCTCTCTCTCTCTCTCTCTCTCTCTCTCTCTCTCTCTCTCTCTCTCTCTCTCTCTCTCTCTCTCTCTCTCTCTCTCTCTCTCTCTCTCTCTCTCTCTCTCTCTCTCTCTCTCTCTCTCTCTCTCTCTCTCTCTCTCTCTCTCTCTCTCTCTCTCTCTCTCTCTCTCTCTCTCTCTCTCTCTCTCTCTCTCTCTCTCTCTCTCTCTGTCTCTCTCTCTCTCTCTCTCTGTCTCTCTCTCTCTCTCTCTCTCTCTCTCTCTCTCTCTCTCTCTCTCTCTCTCTCTCTCTGTCTAATAAAACTTGAAAATGAGAAAAAATAATCTAAGAAAAAAAAAAAGTGATTTAATATCTTAAAGTACTTTTCACATTAAAGTACTTTTCACATTCAGAATTTAGTCTGTTTTCCTGGTTTACTTTCTACTCGTCCCTCCTTCACCTGGTCTGCCCCACACTCACCCGCTCCTCATCTGCTAATCAGCCCCTCAGTACCAGTCCATTTCCCTCAGTTCGCTGCCAGATTGTCCCAGTGTGTTCACCCAGCGATTTCACCCTGTGTTCTGATCCTGCCTGTTCATGTTTCAACCCGTCTTTGGACTTTCCCTTCTGCCCCGACTGGACTTGTTAGCCACGCTGTCTGACTATAGCTAGTGAATCATATGGACGTAGCATCCGGGCTGACCTCAGTTATTCACACGGCATCTAATAATCCTGGTTTGTGCGCGTCGCCATCTTATGAGATTTTTACTCCCCCTCACTCCTCTTGCCGAAAAGGGGAATCGACGTCGTGTCGGGGGGAGGGAGATAGCTGACGTATACCTCCGAGGCAAAGTGAGGGACAACGGGCGGAGAGCTGTCACTCAAGAGATCGCGCCAATACATTTTAACCTCTAAAAGAATAAAAACTAGCGTGGGCCAAAACATTCACCCCCCTCAGTGTTGTCATGGAGATATGACCTAAACATACAGACTAGAATGGTTTTGTGGCCCAGGCTGTAAATAGGTTTAATAAGACTTTGAAAACGGCCTGTCTAACAAGTGAGTCAAAGAAAAACTGCTCAGTCTTGGCGCCACCCCCAGTGGCACTTCCTGGTTACTACAGTTGTAGGTCACTTCCTTATTGGATGCTGGTAAACATTGCTGAGGTTGGGGCTTGTGTCTTACTACATCCACTTCATTAAAATCTGTTTTTGAATCTGAACTGTTTCCTGTGTCCGTAGCCGACTGTTCTTTAATCACATTAGATTATTTATTATGTCCTTAAGAGAGAAACGGACACACACCAGTCTGGCTTTAGTCAGTCAGGGCAGAGAAACGGACACACACCAGTCTGGCTTTAGTCAGTCAGGGCAGAGAAACGGACACACACCAGTCTGGCTTTAGTCAGTCAGGGCAGAGAAACGGACACACACCAGTCTGGCTTTAGTCAGTCAGGGCAGAGAAACGGACACACACCAGTCTGGCTTTAGTCAGTCAGGGCAAAATACAAATGACCAAATGTGTAGCTTACATTATAAAAGACCTTCAATCCATCTCTGGTGTTGGAGCCATTTAGAGGCTTTCTGTGTTGAATATATTTAAGTGAATACATTTTTAGTTTATGGCTGAAATTATGAGTTGTGAATTATAAAGTGTACGAATATTAATCATATTTACATTCATATGTATATTTATGCCTTTTGTGAGGATGTGGTGATGAGTCTTTAGTGTCACCTGGGGAGATAGGGGTGTCACGCTCTACCCGGAGCCCATTGGAGGCCCTCATATAGGCCTTTCACACCAAAATGAACCAAGAGTCAGTTCCAGGCTGGTGTTGGGGTCAGTTCAAAACTGGTTCCAGCCTTATCCCAGTTATGAACCGGTTGGTTTCACATCGACCGGAGACAGCCATGGAGCCGGCAAGAGAGCAACGTCATGACGTCACTGTAAACGTGTGTGTACGTCGCCCGACGCCGCTGCTCTTGTGGCTAACGCTAAAGCTACCGCTAGCTTTAAGCACATAAACAGCGGCGAATACGTCTTATTTTTACACGTGTTAGCTCTCGCTTTGCTTTCTTAACCAAACAGGACCCATACAGCGTATTCTCGCCGGTCAATTTGATCGCTACGTTCGGTAATTATGTTATGTTTACGTCTCGTAGTAGCGGTGTTTTTAAACATGGCGGGCATAAGGTTTTAGTTGGTTTGGTTGGTCAGGATAATCCCTCCCCCGGCCGCTGGCGCAAGCGGTTCACTTCAAACCCTGCTCAATCCTGGGGTTTGAGTTGAACCGGTTTTTACGGCCCGGAGCAGGCTTTCTGGCGGTGTGAAACCAAAACACTGGCTCTAACTCCGAACTAGCCCAGAACTAGCACCGATTTTGCGGCGGTGTGAAAGGCCTAATATAGGGGAGGGGTTCTGCTTGGCCCTCACATAGGGGAGGGGGTTCTGCTTGGCCCTCACATAGGGGAGGGGTTCTGCTTGGCCCTCACATAGGGGAGGGGTTCTGCTTGGCCCTCACATAGGGGAGGGGTTCTGCTTGGCCCTCACATAGGGGAGGGGTTTGCTTTGCTCAGGTTTGGAAGGCAGAGAGCCAACAGTTTTTCGACCTAATTATTTTGCATTATTGGAAACATTATTGGACATATTATTTTACATTGAAAGTAATTTTTACTAAATACTAGAAGAATCCTGTTCGGCCGCAAAATCAGTGACATCGTTCAGAGTTTTATGTTTTGTTGTTTCCTGGAAAGTCAAGCGAGTTATTGTTTAATAAATGAGTCAACACCAAGTTAAACTCTCTGTCTGTCTGTCTGTCTGTCTGTCTGTCTGTCTGTCTGTCTGTCTGTCTGCCTGTCTGTCTGTCTGTCTGTCTGTCTGTCTGTCTGTCTGTCTGTCTGTCTGTCTGTCTGTCTGTCTGTCTGCCTGTCTGTCTGTCTGTCTGTCTGTCTGTCTGTTAAACTCTCTCTGTGTGTCGGACTATCTCTGCCTCAGGAGCAAGTAGAGCGAACAAAGGGTTCGCCACTTCAACTGGGTCAACGAACCCGCCAATATAAAACACCTCACTCACTCACTCACTCACTCACTCACTCACTCACTCACTCACTCACTCACTCACTCACTCACTCACTCACTCACTCACTCACTCACTCACACACTCACTCACTCACTCACTCACTCACTCACTCACTCACTCACACACACACACACACACACACACACATTGACCATAGCCTCAATGTGTTCAGTTCTGTGTAGAGAGAGAGATGAACTGTCTACGGGAGCGTTTCCACAGAAGTGAAATCAGGTCTTAGTCTTTCACTCTATTTCCTTGCTCGCCGCTGGCCCAGCTGTGTGTGTGTGTGTGTGTGTGTGTGTGTGTGTGTGTGTGTGTGTGTGTGTGTGTGTGTGTGTGTGTGTGTGTGTGTGTGTGTGTGTGTGTGTGTGTGTGTGTTACCTGCTGGCTCGACCTCTCAGCGGATTTCAGATTAAGAGGATTTTTCTCTTTGACACTAAAACAACAATCTGTCACCTGATGATGTCATCGGCTAACTGGGGCATCATGGGAAAAGAGACGGAGACACAGAGATGCTGAATATCATTATTACTATTGTGTCAGTGTTCACGCTGCGACGGTGTTATAAACTGAATCGTCAAAAGGACAAAAAGATACCAGTGTACGTGTGTTTCACTCTTTTTATCCGTCTGTCTGTCTGTCTGTCTGTCTGTCTGTCTGTCTGTCTGTCTGATTTGATAATATCTTGGTTTCATAAAGCGCCTTTCAAGAACACAAGCAAGGACTGAAAACTATTCATTAATGAATTAACAAAGTTGCAGTGGTCGCGGGTTCAAATCCAACCCGTGGACCTTTACTGCAGGTCATCCCCCCTCTCTCTCTCTCTCTCTCTCTCTGCCTCTCTCTGTCTGTCTCTGTCTCTGTCTCTCTCTCTCTCTCTCTCTGTCTCTGTCTCTCCATTTCAACTCTGTACTGTCTAATAAAGCTTGAAAATGACAAAAACATTGTCTCAAAAAATGTAATTGAATAGTGTCTGTCTGTCTGTCTCTCTGGTGTTGTACCAGATGAGTGAGATGTTTTAGGTGAGCTCACGTGGAGAGGCTTACAGATCAAATCCAGTGTAAGTGACTCTGTACACACACACACACACACACACACACACACACACACACACACACACACACTCACACACACACACACACACACATTAAGAGCAGCAGAGGGGGATAAGCTCAAACAGATGTGTTTGGGTGTTGACATTGTTTCTATTTGCATCTGATACGTCCAAATGTTTCACTCCTGTAATAGGCTTTTATTTTGGTACACTTTGGACTTAAGCCTCCGGAGTTCAGCACACACACACACACACACACACACACACACACACACACACACACACACACACACACACACACACACACACACACACACACACACACACACACACACACACAGGTCGAATGCAGGTCAACAGGAATGTCAAATCTCTAGTTTGTCGGATTAAAACATTTTGTCTCTGAACGTGTGTCAGAGGTCAGATCACTGTAACATGATCCTTACCTGCCTCTCTAGCGCCCCCTGCAGGCTGCCATCAGTACAGCAGGGTTAAACTATATTACAGGAGCTACGCCCCCTACAGGCCTGCCATCTACGAGGAACTTTGAAATATTCCTTCCTCTGATGATCATAAATTACATGTAACAGCAAACGAGACCATCAGTGCAAAGAATGCTATTTTTATATAGTTTTTCTTGATGCGTTTGTCATGGGTATACGCTCACCCAGGAACAA
This sequence comes from Hyperoplus lanceolatus, assembly GCA_026929865.2. NCBI lineage: Eukaryota > Metazoa > Chordata > Actinopteri > Uranoscopiformes > Ammodytidae > Hyperoplus > Hyperoplus lanceolatus. The sequence continues at coordinate 141,079 of CM049405.1, read as the reverse complement.
CAGCTGGCGTGGTGAAAACACTACCGCTTTAGTCCAAAGGGGGCGCTAGAATGAACACACACTGAAAGATCCTCGTAGACCCAGAAAAGACAAAGGCTGCTTCACAGACTACAGGATCATGAGTGACTTACTAATGCGATGTAACAGCCATAGAGTCAACATTACATCATCATAGTAAACAGACTTATAAAGCTCTTTTCCCTGGTTAGGGTTAGGGTTAGGGTTCACTCTTTTCTCTTTTCCCTGGTTAGGGTTAGGGTTAGGGTTAGGGTTCACTCTTTTCTCTTTTCCCTGGTTAGGGTTAGGGTTAGGGTTCACTCTTTTCTCTTTTCCCTGGTTTTTCACAGACTCAAAGCGCTTTACATTGATCAGACAGCTTCAGCTAATTCAGAACGCTGCTGCTCGAGTCCTCACTAGGACCAAAAAAGTGGATCACATCACCCCAGTTCTGAGGTCTTTACACTGGCTTCCTGTCACTCAAAGAATTGATTTCAAAATACTGATGTTGGTTTATAAAGCACTAAATGGTTTAGGAGCCAAAATACATTACTGATCTGCTGATACGTTATGAACCGTCCAGAGCCCTTAGGTCGTCTAGGTCAGGTCTAGGGACAGTCCCGGTTAGGACTAAACAAGGAGACAGACAGGCAGACAGACAGGTTTACTTACAGTCCCCAGAGTTAGGACTAAACAAGGAGACAGACAGACAGACAGACAGACAGACAGACGACAGACAGACAGACAGACAGACAGACAGACAGACAGACAGGTCTACTTACAGTCCCCAGAGTTAGGACTAAACAAGGAGAAGCAACTTTTAGTTTTTATGCTCCAAATCTCTGGAACAAACTCCCAGAGAACTTGAGGTCTGCTGCAACTCTCAGTTCTTTTAAATCAAGTCTGAAGACTTTTCTGTTTCCATTTTAACCTGCAATCTTTATTTTATTTGCTTCTTTTCATTCGCTGTTAAATGTTTTCTGATGTGTTTTATGTATTCTAGTCTTGCTCCTGTAAAGCACTTTGAGTGGCCTTGTGTCTGGATTGTGCTAGATAAATAAACCGGCCTTGCCTTGCCTTAC
>CM049405.1:120000-122500 GCA_026929865.2 Hyperoplus lanceolatus | reverse complement strand
CTAACCCTAACCCTGACCCTAAAGCCCTTTGCCTTCTGTCTGGACTGTGCTATAGAGATAATCCTAACCCTAACCCTAACCCTAACCCTAAAGCCCTTTGCCTTCTGTCTGGACTGTGCTATAGAGATAATCCTAACCCTAACCCTAACCCTAACCCTAACCCTAAAGCTCTTTGCCTTCTGTCTGGACTGTGCTATAGAAATAACCCTAATCCTAACCCTAACCCTGACCCTAAAGCCCTTTGCCTTCTGTCTGGACTGTGCTATAGAGATAATCCTAACCCTAACCCTAACCCTAACCCTAAAGCTCTTTGCCTTCTGTCTGGACTGTGCTATAGAGATAATCCTAACCCTAATCCTAACCCTAACCCTGACCCTAAAGCCCTTTGCCTTCTGTCTGGACTGTGCTATAGAGATAATCCTAACCCTAATCCTAACCCTAACCCTAACCCTAAAGCCCTTTGCCTTCTGTCTGGACTGTGCTATAGAGATAATCCTAACCCTAATCCTAACCCTAACCCTAACCCTAAAGCCCTTTGCCTTCTGTCTGGACTGTGCTATAGAGATAACCCTAACCCTAACCCTAACCCTAACCCTAAAGCTCTTTGCCTTCTGTCTGGACTGTGCTATAGAGATAATCCTAACCCTAATCCTAACCCTAACCCTAACCCTAAAGCCCTTTGCCTTCTGTCTGGACTGTGCTATAGAGATAATCCCTAACCCTAACCCTAACCCTAAAGCTCTTTGCCTTCTGTCTGGACTGTGCTATAGAGATAACCCTAACCCTAACCCTAAAGCCCTTTGCCTTCTGTCTGGACTGTGCTATAGAGATAATCCTAACCCTAATCCTAACCCTAACCCTGACCCTAAAGCCCTTTGCCTTCTGTCTGGACTGTGCTATAGAGATAATCCTAACCCTAACCCTAAAGCGCTTTGCCTTCTGTCTGGACTGTGCTATAGAGATAATCCTAACCCTAACCCTAACCCTAACCCTAACCCTAACCCTAAAGCTCTTTGCCTTCTGTCTGGACTGTGCTATAGAGATAACCCTAACCCTAATCCTAACCCTAACCCTAACCCTAAAGCCCTTTGCCCTCTGTCTGGACTGTGCTATAGAGATAATCCTAACCCTAACCCTAAAGCCCTTTGCCTTCTGTCTGCACTGTGCTATAGAGATAATCCTAACCCTAACCCTAAAGCCCTTTGCCTTCTGTCTGGACTGTGCTATAGAGATAACCCTAACCCTAACCCTAAAGCCCTTTGCCTTCTGTCTGGACTGTGCTATAGAGATAATCCTAACCCTAACCCTAACCCTAAAGCCCTTTGCCTTCTGTCTGGACTGTGCTATAGAGATAATCCTAACCCTAACCCTGACCCTAAAGCCCTTTGCCTTCTGTCTGGACTATGCTATAGAGATAATCCTGCCTCGCCTTGTGTGAACACCATCTCAACATTCACACCAAACCATTCAGACCAACCAGCAGCTTTATTTTATTTATTTATCCTTTATTTAACCAGGTTAAGGGTTAGGGTTAGGGTGTGTGTGGCTGGTCCTTTATTTAACCAGGTTAAGGGTTAGGGTTAGGGTGTGTGTGGCTGGTCCTTTATTTAACCAGGTTAGTCTCATTGAGATTAAAATCTCTTTTCCAAGAGAGACCTGGCCAAGATGGACAGCAGAATACAGTTACACATAAAACACAATACAAAATACAAGTTCCATATTAAGTACAGCTGTAAAACATAAAAATAAGATTCTTAACTAAAAACATTGACAATTTCCGATGGAGTCCAACTTCAAACTCTTAACAACAGCCTTAGATTGGTTTAGAGTCACTAGGTCCTGAAGCTTAAGCTGCTTCTGCAGGTTATTCCATGACGACGGCGCAAAACATTTAAAAGCTGTTTTACCCAGCTCTGTACGAGCTTGAGGGACAGTCATGAGCACCATGTCCTGAGACCTTAACGCATGGGGGACACATTCTCTGGACATATACGATGACAAATAACAAGGGAGTTTACCTAAGATCACCTTGTAGATAAAAACATACAAGTGACTAAGTCGTCTCATAAAAAGAGAAGGCCAGTTTACTCTTGAGTACAGTGTACAGTGATGGGTTAAGGCTCTGCTGTTTGTAATGAACCTCAAGGCTCCATGGTATACAGTGTAATGAACCTCAAGGCTCCATGGTATACAGTGTAATGAACCTCAAGGCTCCATGGTATACAGTGTAATGAACCTCAAGGCTCCATGGTATACAGTGTAATGAACCTCAAGGCTCCATGGTATACAGTGTAATGAACCTCAAGGCTCCATGGTATACAGTGTAATGAACCTCAAGGCTCCATGGTATACAGTGTTATGAACCTCAAGGCTCCATGGTATACAGTGTAATGAACCTCAAGGCTCCATGGTATACAGTGTAATGAACCTCAAGGCTCCATGGTATACAGTGTAATGAACCTCAAGGCTCCATGGTATACAGTGTTATGAACCTCAAGGC
>CM049405.1:112500-115000 GCA_026929865.2 Hyperoplus lanceolatus | reverse complement strand
ATTCTGTCTCACTTCAGCAGAGAGTCAAAGAGAAGTGCAACTTGCATTTAGGCACCTAAAATACATTTTCTCATGATTAAACAGACCTTTCTATGAGGTTCAAGGCTTAACAACATAATCCAACCAACTTTGTGTTTAAAGTCCTCAGTTTTACATGCTGTTACAGGCATTAAAATCAGCAAGACCACAAGGGTTCCCATATTTTTGCACAGCCAGTTTTTCACATTTTATTTTATTTCATACAACCAAATACTGCTTTTCAAAAAATCTTTGTTTGGAAAACATCCCAGTACTTAGCTGTTCCTGGTAAATTAAAGACATACCACTTTTATCTTTTTTTTGTGAAAGCAGAGTCAATTATAATGCCAGCTGAGAGGGGTTCCCAAACTTTTTCATATGATTGTATGACTGCTAGGGGTGTAACGGTACACGTATTTGTACCGTACCGTGACGGTACAGGCACGTATTTGGTGTTACAGAGGTGGACCGCGGTCCGTTCGTGGCGTACATAGCGTTAATATATGGCGAATGTACAGGCTTGTTTTGCGGTGTGGAACTTAAAACTTGTAGTCGGAGTTCCCCCCGGACCATTTAGCCTCCGGCTCGCTCGCACGTGCGCATTAGCAGCCAGCGAGAGTCTGTTATCTCCATGGTGAGCACAGCATGAGGGTGCAGTGTTGCTAACTTAGCAACTTTTCAGAGCCCTCTGGCGACTTTTTTTTTCTCAAAAAAGCGACTAGCGACAAATCTAGCTACTTTTTCTGGTGTTATTGGTGACTTTTGGAGACTCTGTTGCTAAAGCATGTATCGCGCTTTACTTCTAAACGAGCAGCGGCTGGCTCCCGAGGCTCCTGCCCCCTCCCAGAGCACTGACAGGCGGCCGAGTCCTCACGCAGCAGTCCCTCCCAGCTGCGGTCAGAGCAGGAGATACACACCTCTCCGCTCAAGTGTTCCGTTTGCATCACTATTAGCAGTTGTAGCAGCGTTCCCCCCTCTTCTACAGTCTATGAGTAGTGCAAATAAAGATGTTATACAGTGCTTTCCAACAGAGAGCGAACTGCATGGCGACAGACAACAGGAAACCGGAGCTTGCAGGCGTCCCCGTCATTCAAATCCCGCTTGAGGGATAACTTCGGATTCCAGTAGAATTATGAAAACAGTGATAAACGTGTGGAACAATGTCGGCACACAGGTTATTGTTTCACCGCGATCGCCTATAGGAGCCAACCATGGACATATAAAGGGAGCCAACACGTCGAACATGCATACGCATTTGAAAAGGCACCATCCAGGTCTTACTATCACCGTTACTGTGAAGAAACATCGAGCTGTGCAAACACAGACAGTATTTTCTTTTTTATACTGAAAATACATAAGCTGTCATTTAATTAGTTGCACTTTTATTTGATAATTGTTATATTTATAAGAGCACTTAGAGCTGCAGTAATATTTTATTTTTTTAAAGTCAAAAATACCTTAAAGAAGACATACCCTTTTTTTACATACCAGCTTACAGAGCCTGCTGAGCATTAACACTGGCTTTATTTTCACTGCAATTTTAGTTTATGCTGCACATTCACTAGTATTTAATAAGTATTTTATTTATTGGAGAATTGCAGCAGTATTCTTTTTAGATTTGTTAGGCCTATGCATTTTATTTGTATGTTACACACTGTCAGCTAGTTAAAACTGTTCATTCTCCCTTAACTATGAACCGTACCGTACTGTACCGTACCGTGACTTCAAAACCGAGGTACGTACCGAACCGTGACTTTAGTGTACCGTTACACCCCTAATGACTGCATATGAACATTCAGCCAGTCTGCCTGTCTGTCTGTCTGTGTGTGTGTGTGTGTGTCTGCCTGTCTTTCTGTCTGTCTGTCTGTCTGTCTGTGTGTGTCTGTGTGTCTGTCTTTCTGTCTGTCTGTCTGTCTGTCTGTCTGTCTGTCTGCCTGTCTTTCTGTCTGTCTGTCTGTCTGTCTGTGTGTGTCTGTGTGTCTGTCTTTCTGTCTGTCTGTCTGTCTGTCTGTCTGCCTGTCTTTCTGTCTGTCTGTCTGTCTGTGTGTGTCTGTGTGTCTGTCTTTCTGTCTGTCTGTCTGTCTGTCTGTCTGTCTGTCTGTCTGTCTTTCTGATGCTTGTCTATGTACTCAGTCTGTGCATTGTTATAAGCCCTTTCCTTTGCCTTATTCAAGAATGTCTGTATTGTTTACGCTATTCAGAATGATCTATTGTTTCTATATCTGGTCTTATTCGGTCCTGTTGCTCTTGTTGCACCGTGTGTCGGAGAGAAACCTTTAACATTCCTCTGTGTGTGGTGGGACTGAGCCTGATAGATAGATAGATAGATAGATAGATAGATAGATAGATAGATAGACAGACACACACACAGACAGACAGGACAGCTGGTTATGACTGGAATATAAGGAATATAATAGAGTTAATACAGACAGACAGACAGACAGACAGACAGACAGACAGACACACATTGTATAAATCAAAG
>CM049405.1:100000-105000 GCA_026929865.2 Hyperoplus lanceolatus | reverse complement strand
GTCCAAATCAGCTGTCCTCTCTGCGATCTCAGCCCTTACGTAACGGGAGCTTTTCAATTCATCCTGGAATGTGCATCTTTGTTTTCAGGGAATTTATACAATAAATCCATAACAAGTACCGAATTATTGATTGTCTTATGTGTCCATATTATATCCATTATATTGACCGGGTAATGCCAAGACGTTCACGCTCTGCAGCAAGCCAGTCACAGTTTATGGGTGCGGTGCTGTACGTAAACGTACAGCTAAGCTAAGGTTAGCATTTAGCTAAGCATTACTTTTCCTCCCGAGATCCCGCTAATGTTGTGTTATAAAGTTAATGAAAACAAGTTATCTATTCTTCCTCCACCTCTCTCGCTTCTCTGCTTGGTGTCGCTTATAGTTTGCATCTCTTGCTCTGGTAACGTCACGTAGCATACAGCTGGTGTATCACCGGCTTTGAAAAGTTCAGCAGCCAACTAGGTCAAAGTTCAAAGGTGGTTCTGCCGTTCCAAATGGATCCAGTAGATGGCACCATTGTATAATGCGAGACCTACTGGACAATCAAGTCGCCCAGTTACAACAACAAGCACACCATTCATTACATTTTCTCAATTAAAAAAAAAAAAAAAAACGAAGCTCCGAGTACTAATTTAAGCTCCGAATACCTAATTTTCCGAACGAGTATTCGAATATTCGAATAATTCGGGCCAGCCCTAGTCTCTACACTATCAATAAAGCATAGAAATGACCAAAAAAAAGCAAAACATGTTCTTTTCTAAATGGAAACAAACGAGTAACTCAACTAACCAATTCAGTTATTTTTGCATTTTTCCTCTTAACTGAGAACCGTGCTGAGCTGAACCCTGACTCTTGTGTCCCGTTGTGTTTCTGTCTGTCTGTCTGTCTCTCTCTCGCTCTCTCTCTCTTCCCCATTAGTAGATGGAGGTAGTAAGGCCAGGTCTCCCTCTATGGTGGATAATCGTGGCGGTAACATGAGGTCTTCTTCGTTGGTGGGTAATGGCCGCGGTAACGTGACTGTGGTTTCGTGTTCGGGGGAGGACCAGAAGAGACTGCATTGCTTCGCTACATGGAGGAACGTTTCAGGAACCGTTACCGTGGTGAAACAAGGATGCTGGCTGGATGATGCTAGCTGCTACGACCGGTGAGGGTTCAGACAGACAGACAGACACACAGACAGACAGACAGACAGACAGACAGACACACAGACAGACAGACGCACAGACAGACAGACACACAGACGGACAGACAGACACACAGACAGACAGACACACAGACAGACAGACAGACAGACAGACAGACACACAGACACACACACAGACAGACAGACACACACACAGACAGACAGACAGACAGACAGACAGACACCACACACACTGAATGATGCTAGCTGCTATGACCGGTAAGGGTTCATTCATTTCTGCATTAAAGCATTAAAGCATTAAAGCATTAAAGCATTAAAGCTGGGCTGGAGAGTTGGGATAGAGAGTTGGGATAGAGAGTTGGGATAGAGAGTTGGGCTGGAGAGTTGGGCTGGAGAGTTGGGCTGGAGAGTTGGGCTGGAGAGTTGGGCTGGAGAGTTGGGATAGAGAGTTGGGATGGAGAGCTGGGATGGAGAGTTGGGCTGGAGAGTTGGGATAGAGAGTTGGGATGGAGAGTTGGGCTGGAGAGTTGGGCTGGAGAGTTGGGCTGGAGAGTTGGGCTGGAGAGTTGGGCTGGAGAGCTGGGATGGAGAGTTGGGCTGGAGAGTTGGGATGGAGAGTTGGGCTGGAGAGTTGGGATAGAGAGTTGGGCTGGAGAGCTGGGATGGAGAGTTGGGCTGGAGAGTTGGGCTGGAGAGTTGGGCTGGAGAGTTGGGCTGGAGAGTTGGGATAGAGAGTTGGGATGGAGAGTTGGGCTGGAGAGTTGGGATAGAGAGTTGGGATAGAGAGTTGGGATAGAGAGTTGGGATGGAGAGTTGGGATAGAGAGTTGGGATGGAGAGTTGGGCTGGAGAGTTGGGATGGAGAGTTGGGATGGAGAGTTGGGCTGGAGAGTTTAGAGATTTGAATAAAAAATATTTTTCGCTCTGAGAGAAAAACTGCTGGTTTGACGGATAAGCGATAGTCGGGGTGTCCTGCCCGTTAGCGTTGTCAAGGGGAACGGCTTCCGTGATCTATATGAATGTCTCGAGCAAGTAATGAGTCGTTTAACATCCCTAACCAACAATAACCGTGTGTGTGTGTGTGTGTGTGTGTGTGTGTGTGTGTGTGTGTGTGTGTGTGTGTGTGTGTGTGTGAGAACAGGAGCGAGTGTGTGGAGGAAAAGGATTCTCCAGACGTTTTCTTCTGCTGCTGTGAAGGAAGTTTGTGCAACAACAAGTTCTTCTACAAACCAGAGCAGCAGACCCCAGGTAACGTGTTCACCTGTCTGTGTGTGTGTGTGTGTGTGTGTGTGGCCAGTAATAAACCACTGTGTGTGTGTATTTTACCCATCATGGGGCGACTGTGTCTCAGGTGTGTCACACCCCGGCTCCAGGGAAGGACAAGGAGGAAACCACACAAGATCATTAATTTAACCAAATAATATTTTATTGGAACAAAGTATAAAGTAACCTACAAATGGTGCATGAATATCAGTAATCAGTAATGGGTGCGGTGTCTGTGTGGGTGAAGCATGTAGTGTATGTGTAAAGCAAAACTAACTAAGCAAATCAAAATCCAAAGCTAAGCAAACCAAACCAACCAGCAGGCCAGGGAGAGAGCATGTGGCTGATAGCTCCAGCTTATATAGCTGCAGAGATCAGCCAGCAGGGGTGTACACAATTAACAATTAGCTCCTGGCAACCTTCCAATCAAGAGGCGCCAGGAGCTGTCACACCCCCCTCCATAGAAACAGGGTTCAACACTTAACCTGCAAAACAAGAAAGTAGATACATTAGATACGTGGAACATGCAAACATGACAAACTACTGACACGTTGACCAGATATCTCTGTTCCTTAACATTTTATTTTCTGGCATCCCCGAGACCCAGCAACTAAGACCCTGCAGAACGGGGACGACTGTTAAGCGGGAGGGTATAGCTAAGGCGATGGCGCCCAGGAAAGAGCATCAGCAGCTACATTATTCTGGCCTCTGATCTGTTGAATATCCCGTTTCATACCAGGCCAGAAAAAGTCCTGAAGGACCCGCCCATATGTTCCCCTCAATCCCCCTTGACCAGCTACATGCGCCACTGTGATTACCGGCTGTCTATATTTCACAGGAAGCACAATCTTCCCCCACTGATCCCCCAGCCAAATTTCTCCCATGAAGGACCCACCTCCTCATCAGCAGGCCCTGATGGAGAAAATAACCTCTTGAGTTGTTTCCCCCATTAATAGAGTGCCCGGCCTGCTCAAACAGCTCTTTTAGCGAGAGATCCTCTTTCTGGTCCCTCACAAATTCTGCATGAGAAACAGACCCAAGATCAGATATCTGTACGTCAACTCTTGGCAGCACACTGAGAGAACGGGACACTGCACCCACCGACTGCTCAGGGACCTTAGACCTCGCTTTAGCAGGAGACACTACACACAACCCATCAGAGGTGGACGCATCAGGCCACATACATGCTCCTGCCAAATCATTGCCCAGAATAATATCAACCCCTTTCATTGACAAATCTGGACGCACACCCACCTCTACATCCCCCTGTATCATGCCACAAGACAAATGCACTGTATGGACAGGCACAACAATGGTGTTTAAATCCATTCCTCTGATTCGAACACACCTTCCTGTGTCAGAGGCTGGTGAAAAACGTAAGGCTGACTCCCTAATAAAGCTTTGTAGAGCCCCAGAATCTCTAAAAACTTTGACAGGCACCTTCTTACTATGGTCAGTTAAGGATGCAAAACCCTCTGATATAAATGGAGCATACCTTAAAGCAATATCAGCTGCACTCAACACTCTGGGTCGCATCTGAAAAGGAGGGACAATTTTGTCCGTACTTAGCTCTGAGCTACTAAGCGGAACAGCTAACCCCACAGATTGGACAGGCCCTGTACTAAAACCCTTTTTTGATTTTAGCAAGGGGCACTCCTTTTTCCAGTGCCCTTGTCGCTGACAATAATTACAAGTTGAATTAGGATCATTGTTCCCAGCTCTGCCTAGCTCTCCCTTTGAAGAACCCCAACTGAAATCCGATTCACCTTTCTCCCCGCTGTCTTTGAATCCAAACCGTTGTGGACCTTGCTCCCCAAAGACACGTTTGTGTGTTAAACCATATTCGTCCGCAAGTACAGCGGCTTCTTTTGGAGTTCTAACTTTTCTCTCATTGATATAAGTAGATATGTGGTTAGGCAACGACTGCTTAAATTGTTCCAGCACAACAAGGTTACGCAGCTCTTTAAATGACCCAACACTGGACGCAGAACACCACCGATCAAAATGTATATCCAGCTCCCTTTCAAAATCCACATGCGTTTGCTTTTCCCCTTTTTTCCAATTTCTGAAGAGCTGCCTGTAAGCTTCAGGAACTAATTCATAAGCTTTCAAAACGGCGTCTTTGACCAGTTTATACTCTTTGCACTGTTCTGCTGTTAAAGCTGCATATGCCTTTTGGGCTTTACCTCTAAACACGCATTGAAGTAACAACGTACGTTCACTATCAGGCCACTCCTGTGAATCAGCGAGACGCTCAAACAAGGAAAAGAACGTATCTGGGTCTTCCTCATCAAATTTAGGCAGCAATCTCAGATTCTTAGTACAATCCACTCTAGATGAACCAGCAGACCTAGTTATATCAGTTCCTGCCATCTTACCTTCTCTAACTAGATCTAGTTTGTATTGTTCAATGTCCAGTTTTGCCTGCTCTGTTTTTTGTTTCATTGCTTCAAGCGCCAACTCTTTATCTATTTTTATTTTGTCATGTTCCATTTGTATTAACATCAGTTCCTTTTGTTGATCAAAGGTGAGACTCCCCCCTGGTGAAACCACCGTACTTGGTAAACCCTTACCTTCATCAGAAGCCAAAACCC
>CM049405.1:65000-85000 GCA_026929865.2 Hyperoplus lanceolatus | reverse complement strand
ACGCCCCAGGACATCACCGTGGTCACCATGGTTACCAACGTCGACTACCACAGCCTATGACCTCACTTCCTGCTTCCTGTTTGTACTACAAAGTAAAAGACTCCACCTCCTGTTTATATTACACTACATTACATGTCATTCAGCAGCTGGAGCCGATAGCAGCAGCAGCTACCACGCAGGGTGCAAGCTAACTATCAGGAGACATTTAGGGTTCAGTGTCTCTTTGCCCAGGGACACTTGGACATGTGGCGGGGAGACGGGGGATCCAACCACCGACCCTGTAACCCAGTGGACGACCTCCCTACACACTGAGCTACGTCCCCCCTTCCCCCCCCCCCCAGAGGAAAGACTCCTCCCCCCCAGAGGAAAGACTCCCCCCCCAGAGGAAAGACTCCTCCCCCCCAGAGGAAAGACTCCCCCCCCCCCAGAGGAAAGACTTCCCCCCTCAGAGGAAAGACTCCCCCCCCCCCCCCACAGAGGAAAGACTCCCCCCCCTCAGAGGAAAGACTCCTCCCCCCCAGAGGAAAGACTCCCCCCCCCCCCCCACAGAGGAAAGACTTCCCCCCCTCAGAGGAAGGACTCCTCCCTCCCACAGGGGAAAAGACTCCACTACTGTTTATACTGCAAAGCAAGAGACTTTTCCAGAACATTTTTTTTTCTTTTTTTACAACGATGTTCAAAACGTTTTGGGTAAAAAAAGAGAAAGAAGAAAAAGGCGAATGTAGTTTTTAGGACGTGACACTAATAAGATAGACAGCTGAATGTCTGTGTCTCTTTAAGGGCCTGGCTACCAGTGTCTGAATCACTGCTCTGTACATACAGATTATATTATGAATATATTGACACGGAGAGTAGAGTTTATAATCAGGTTATTGGTCCCGATATGTTGTCTCTCTTTGCTTCTGTATTGCTGGAAGATTAAAGTCACACTGTGTAGTTTCAGAGGAGGGGGTTTGTTTACATTCACAGAGCCTGCAGTTAGTTTACTAAACATATTTTCTCTACATGTAATTCTTAGTATTGAATAATTCTATCATCATAAATCAAATTATTTTGAGGAACCTGGAACCAAACGTAAGACTAGAATATGTTGGTAAACCAAACTGTGGGCCCTGCTGCTATAAACAACAACAGTGAAACAGTAACTTTTCAGGAAGCTTTCTAACTTCAAACAGTGTTCCAGGGATCACATTTTCCTGTGAGGAAAGTTTGTTTATTCAGTTATGAGAATAAACCTTAGAAAATGTTTCACTTCTCTGGCACACCCAGTTACACACTGCAGCTTTAAAGAAATGCAGTGAAACACTGTCTACCAGAATGATGACTGATAATCACTGGGGTTTATTGACCCATATTCTGTCATACACAGTTAGACTTTCTGCAGCTACACACACACACACACACACACACACACACACACACACACACACACACACACACACACACACACACACACACACACACACACACACACACACACACTATTAATCCAGATTAAAGTCAGTAGTCGAAGGTAAAAGCCCAAACAATCTTCTGTTGTGTTTCACTGGATTTCTTTCTATTCTCTGAACTGTTAAAGACAATCAGAGCCGTTTTCATTTCCATAAAATCATTTTGTCCAGAAACAAACCAGAATAAAAGCAGCTGATTATCACCGCGAGGCGTTTTGGGACTAAACAGTATGAAGTATTCTAGAACACTGCGTCACAGTTAAGACCTTCAGCCTAACGCTCATGAGACACAGGAGAAAAACAACATTCCCTCACTAGTTCAACCTCTGGAAACATAAATTAATATTAAATGTGAATTATTATGGATTCTCTACATTTAACCTTTTATTTAAAGCACGTTATCGCACTAAACTTGTTATTGTGCCTCACGCAGACACTCAGCACAGTCAGTTGTTATTGTGCCTCACGCAGACACTCAGCACAGTCAGTTGAATTCACTCAGTTCTAAAGTGAGAGTTGAGTGTTGTGTCTCGGACTGCTGCAGTAAACTCAGACTCCACATCTTGTGGTGAATGTCTCAACAGAAAGACACGTGATGCTGCTAGGAGCCCACTGTGTTATCTGGTAGAGGTGAACCTGTTTACTTACACATACACACTCTTATTTCCCCCTTTTTGTGAAGCGACCTTGGGTTCCTTGAAAGGCGCTATATAAATTAAACGTATTATTATTATTATTATTATTATTATTATTATTATTACTGGGTTTTTAAAGATGGCGGATCAACATCCAGCTCTGTCAGTACAGTTCCTCTCTAAAGGCAGAACTCAGAACAGTTAACGGGTCGTTTGCTGCTGAAGCAAAACTACCAGAGATTCTAAAACTAAAGTTCCTCCAACTCTCTTAAGGTCCCAAAGCGCCTCCTGATGACTGGTCAGCTGACAGGTAAACTGACTGGTCAGCTGACAGGTAAGCTGACTGGTCAGCTGACAGGTAAGCTGACTGGTCAGCTGACAGGTAAACTGACTGGTCAGCTGACAGGTAAGCTGACTGGTCAGCTGACAGGTAAACTGACTGGTCAGCTGACAGGTAAACTGACTGGTCAGCTGACAGGTAAACTGACTGGTCAGCTGACAGGTAAACTGACTGGTCAGCTGACAGGTAAACTGACTGGTCAGCTGACAGGTAAACTGACTGATCAGCTGACAGGTAAACTGACTGATCAGCTGACAGGTAAACTGACTGGTCAGCTGACAGGTAAACTGACTGGTCAGCTGACAGGTAAACTGACTGGTCAGCTGACAGGTAAACTGACTGATCAGCTGACAGGTAAACTGACTGGTCAGCTGACAGGTAAACTGACTGATCAGCTGACAGGTAAACTGACTGATCAGCTGACAGGTAAACTGACTGGTCAGCTGACAGGTAAACTGGAGAATCAAAGTGATGGATGAATTATAAATACATTGAAGTTTTTCTTTGACAAAATAGAAAGAAAAATAATGTTATAAATTAAAAAAAAGATTATTTTTCTTATTTAAATGATTTTATCCTTCGTTACCCAGCAACCCTCTCTCTCTCCCTCCGTCTCTCCTTCTCTCCCTCGCTCTCTCCTTCCCTCCCTCTCTCTCTCCTTCTCTCCCTCTCTCTCTCCGTCTCTCCGTGGGGAGTGACCTAGACTCTGTAAATACTGAATGTTCCAGATTGTGACTTTAGCATGAGTTTGTTTTGTATCCTTTTTAACGTTAAATGAGAAAATAGATTCACCCTGGGTTAGAGGGCTCGGGTAGGCTACCTCTCTAACCCTTTAACCCCCTAACCCTCACTCTGGGTTAGAGGGTGAGGGTTAGAGGGTGAGGGTAGGCTACCTCTCTAACCCTTTAACCCCCTAACCCTCACCCTGGGTTAGAGGGTGAGGGTAGGCTACCTCTCTAACCCTTTAACCCCCTAACCCTCACTCTGGGTTAGAGGGTGAGGGTAGGCTACCTCTCTAACCCTTTAACCCCCTAACCCTCACCCTGGGTTAGAGGGCTCGGGTAGGCTACCTCTCTAACCCTTTAACCCCCTAACCCTCAGCCTGGGTTAGAGGGTGAGGCTACCCTTACCCTCCTAACCCTCAGCCTGGGTTAGAGGGTGAGGGTAGGCTACCTCTCTAACCCTTTAACCCCCTAACCCTCACCCTGGGTTAGAGGGTGAGGCTACCCTTACCCTCCTAACCCTTTAACCCCCTAACCCTCACCCTGGGTTAGAGGGTGAGGCTACCCTTACCCTCCTAACCCTCTCACCCAGATTCACCTTGTTTATTATATGATGATAAAAAAAACATCAAATGGGTTTATTCCTTTGTTTTGAAAACCCACAACACTAACTTCCTGTGGATGAAGGTGTGTGTGTGTGTTTGTGTGTCTGTCTGTCTGTATGACTGCGTGTGTGTGTGTGTGTGGTGTGTGTGAGACTGTCTGTGTGTGTGTGTGTGAGACTGTCTCTGTGTGTGTGTGTGTGTGTGAGACTGTGTGTGTGTCTGCGTGTATCTTACCTCAGATTCCCTGCTGCTGCTCTCATCTCATCTCATCAGAACACAAACACAAACTTTCTGTTTTGATTCGAATGTTTCAAACGACTCGAGGCTTCATCCCCTAATCTACGAGAGGAGGTTTAAAGAGATGAGGCCTCTGGTTTAAAGAGATGAGGCCTCCGGTTTAAAGAGATGAGGCCTCTGGTTTAAAGGTGCAGTCAGTGATTCTGGAGAACGCTTGTTGTCAAAATCACTTTTTGTCAAAGTCAGTGAATATCTCCTCATGATCTGCTACCTGTCTGTACTGTTTGTGCGCTGGGAAAAAAAATCCAATGTTAATACACAGCCTAGACTCTGTAAACTGGTATGTAAACAAACAAAGCGGGCACACCATAGCTAGCAAAAAGCCCGGGTCCTGAGGAGATTTTCACTGATTTTACCTAAATGCGTTTTCCAGAATCGCTGACGGAACCTTTAATGTTCCGTGGTGAGTTTAATGTCGTCCTTTAAAATCCGTCGTTTGATTCGTTCCTTCAGACATGGATGTTGCAGAGCGCCAGCATCACAACACAATCCCTTTATTATTATTGTTATTGTTATTATTATTATTATTATTATTATTATTATTATTGTTTTGTTTTATTACGATAGAAAGAAATGGGCTAAAGTATGAAGAGTAATAAAGCAGTTTCCCCTGAGCGATCAAACGTTTTGTTCTTTGTGTTGAACCTCAGAATGATACAGCGCTTCTATAAACTATGACACAGTGACTTCAGTGGACGTGATGTTTGTGTATTTCAGTTATTTATTTCTCTGACGGCCCCTGAACCCAGCGCGCTGCGTTCACTGTCTGTCTGTTGAATCTTGTAAAGAGGAAATGTTAAATAAAGAACAATGGCGGCTCTGATTCTTTATAAGATGATATTTATATTTATTTTTGTTTTCTGAAGCCAGTTGGACCGGCTGTGGAGGCTCCGAATCTACCATGGACCATAGACAGATATACAGCTCTGGAAAACATCAGGAGAGCACTCCAAATGTTCAGTGTCTCTCGTTTGACTATAGACATATGTTTGAGTAGAATGAACATTTTGGTTTTATAATATAAACCACTGACAACATTTCTACCAAAGTCCAATACATTTGTTGTCATTAAAATATTTCTAGGTTGACTTTAATGATCCAAGAGGCTTTTTTGTAGAGCCCCCTAAAATACACCTGTGGGAGAAATTTCAAGTCAATCGGACTTACTAACACGGTAAAGGGGAGGAGCCTAATGTGGTAAAGGGGAGGAGCTTAACATGATAAGGGGGAGGAGCCTAACGTGGTAAAGGGGAGGGGCTCGATGTGGTAAAGGGGAGGAGCCTAACATGGTAAAGGGGAGGGGCCTAATGATGTAAAGGGGAGGAGCCTAATTATGTAAAGGGGTGGAGCCTAAGGTGGTAAAGGGGAGGAGCCTAATGTGGTAAATGGGAGGAGCCTAACGTGGTAAAGGGGAGGAGCCTAATTATGTAAAGGGGTGGAGCCTAAGGTGGTAAAGGGGAGGAGTCTAATGTGGTAAATGGGAGGAGCCTAACGTGGTAAAGGGGAGGAGCCTAACATGGTAGAGGGGAGGGGCTTAATGTGGTAAAGGGGAGGGGCCTAATGATGTAAAGGGGAGGAGTCTAATGATGTAAAGGGGTGGAGCCTAACGTGGAAAGGGGAGGAGCCTAATGTGGTAAATGGGAGGAGCCTAATGTGGTAAAGGGGAGGCGCCTAACATGGTAAAGGGGAGGGGCTTAATGTGGTAAAGGGGAGGAGCCTAACGTGGACAAGGGGAGGAGTCTAATGATGTAAAGGGGTGGAGCCTAATGTTGTGAATGGGAGGAGCCTAACACGGTAAAGGGCCGGAGCCTAATGTGGTAAAGGGGAGGAGCTTTACATGATAAAGGGGAGGAGCCTAACACGGTAAAGGGGAGGAGCTTAATGTGGTAAAGGGGAGGAGCTTTACATGATAAAGGGAGGAGCCTAACACGGTACAGGGGAGGAACCTAATGCTGTAAAGGGGAGGAGCCTAATGCTGTAAAGGGGAGGAGTCTAAGGTGGTAACGGGGAGGAGCCTAACGTGGTAAAGGGGAGTGGCTTAATGTTGTAAAGGGGAGGAGTCTAACGTGGTAAAGGGGAGTGGCCTAACATGGTAAAGGGGAGGAGTCTAACATGGTAAAGGGGAGGAGCTTAATGCAGTAAAGAGGATATATTGTAGAGCACCATGAGCTGTACAAGTGTAAGCAATTTCAAGTCTATGGGTTAATCTCGATAAGCTTCCACGGACATGCTACCACATGACTTCTGCACATACCCAGCAAGTTTGATGATGATAGGACCTATGGTTAAGGAGTTATGGCCAATTTGTCATGGCGCTGCTGCAGCCGAGGCTTCAGTCTCCCTTCGTAGCGAAAATTAAAGTTAAAATGAATGACTGGCGGCTGCCACTAACATTCATGGAAGTTTTGGTGTGCGTGCAGGGTTATAAGTTAGACGTCTGCAAATGAAAAGCTTTCTTTTCTGTTCTTTTCCACGTAGACTCAGAGCATGGGTCTCAGAGTCACAACACGGAAGATGTATGTATATATATATATATATATATATATATATTAGTGCTGTCAGTTTAACGCGATATTAACGGCGTTAACGCAAACCCATTTTAATGGCGTCAATTTTTTTATCGCGCGATTAACGCTCGTCATGGTCTAGGAAATGTTGTGATTGTTGTTTCACATGCTGTTGAATCAACTAGTAATGTTAGAACAACTGAAACACCACAACCTATGCATATGGCTCGAAGGTAAGTTACTGTTAAGTCAACCGGAACATGTCCTGCAGCGTAATTTCACAATAAAATCATTTAACTGGCAAAACGGCGAAACGTCAAGTCAATTCTGACTTTTATTTTGAAGCAGAAACCGGAACCTAGCACTTTCCTGCTGGTTGACCTTTACTAGTAGCTTCTTCCGTGTGTGAGTCTGGTATGAAGGTATTTATGTAGCATAAGTCTTTAGCATGTGTAACTGCAGATTTTGAATGCGTAAACTGAAGTCACAAATGTGTAACAGTAGATTTGAAGTTGTAAATATTTGTTTCGCATGTGTACTCCAAAGTCACAAATGTGTAACAGTAAATGTGAAGTCGTAAATATTTTTTCTACCATAGGGGGCTACGAGTTCACAAATCGTTGTTACGGGTGCACAAATCCTATCCTGTGCATCGCAACTTCAAAGAGTCATGCGCTTGACACTTTTGCTACAATCATTGCAGCACAGTTGGTGCAAAACACATTTGCACACCCGTGTTTCATAATGTGAGAACATGCCCCCAATTTGTGCATTCGTAAACCCAAATGTGAACTAACGCATCAGAAGTTGCACATCTGTGAAAAATGTCCTCACAAATAAAATGATATCGAGCACAGCATTTTAATGAGCGAGCACAAATCCATCGATACAACTGCTCGAATCTGTTCCTACAAGTCTCAGCTGAGGGTTTTCTCTGCTCGAATCTGCTCCTGCAAGTCTCGGCTGTGGGTTTTTTTGCAGGTAGATTTGCACCACGCCCAGGTGGTAAATGTGGTGCAAAAGTGTTTCGTATGCGTAGAACAGATTTG
The DNA here is from genome assembly GCA_026929865.2 of Hyperoplus lanceolatus. NCBI lineage: Eukaryota > Metazoa > Chordata > Actinopteri > Uranoscopiformes > Ammodytidae > Hyperoplus > Hyperoplus lanceolatus. The sequence continues at coordinate 77,394 of CM049405.1, read as the reverse complement.
TATCCGTAGAAGGTGGGCGGGACAACATTGTCGCATCATCCAATGAAAGTGCCGGTTGGGACAAACGGAGGAAAATCCTTTTTCCTTCGTCCCTTTTCACCAGAAATTGTAGGAAATGACTAAATGAGCAACAACAACTATCAAACTAATGCGAAGTAGTAGGTAGTAGTGAATTGAACTCTTTTTCTGTAGTTTTACATTGCATTTTTTAAGTAATGGAGAATTATATTATATGTACTCCAGCCTTTGAGGAAAAGTAGTCCAAGGTGTCTGTAACAGTAAATAAGCGGCGTTAGCTAGCTTTGAGGTGGTTTCCCGATCATTTTAGACAGGACAGGAGGCTTATTATGTGACACGGTGAAGTTGAGGAGGGGATACCCATTAAACACCAGGACCTGCGGTGGTTTAATAAACAGTTGAGCTACTTCACAATCTCTGTCCGGAGCCGCAGCAGTGTCTGGACTGACGGTCACGGACACACGGACGGACACAGACCTAGGGTTTAGCTAGAGCCTACAGGACATGGAGCCATCCCACGGAAACTATGAACTGTAAGTCTGGTTTTCTTATGTTTTTAAACTTCAAAGTTGGTCGGTATAATACGTTCAATGATGAGAAGCAACGTGTGGTTATAATGTATTGCAGGCAGCATAGCTAACCACTAGCTAACAAGTCATAATGGGTATAACAGCTAATTTTCGTTAGCATATTCTTTTAAAGGATGTACCGTTTTTTAAGGCATTTGGTCACTTCTAAGGATGTTAATAATTAACTGTTAACGTAAAATAAGAAGGCTGACCAATGAATCCTTCCGTTAATCAGTGAAAATAATCCCAGCGCTAGCCAGGGAAATATGAGTCAGCTGAATACTGGAGTCTTGTTGCTATAATAATAATCAGCGTGTCTGTATGTCTGCTTTTCTGGGACATCGGCACCTTCATACATAGCCTACTAGTTTTACATCAGGATGTAATGTTAGCATGTGTCGACCTCATATAGAGCGTTTTCTGTCTTAATAGTGGCTATGAAGATCCAAATAAACACATGTGAGCAGTATACTATTCTGCTCAGACCGTCTCAACATCATGTTGCTATTTCTGAATAAAAACAGGTAGACAAGCGTCCCATTATGCAAAGGATTTTTTTTTAATTGTGCAGCTCCATCGTGTTTAAATCATATTTTATATCTGTTTTTCCAGCCCGAAAAAAAACATTTACAACTAATTTTAAAAGTCACTAATGACAAGATACCCCCCACGAAGAGAATGAATTGCAGGGCTGTTATAATAAACTATATTGATTAGTTTTTAGCTTTGTGTTCTTCATCAACTCGAACCTACATGTATTTTATTTATTTTATAAATCTTAACATTATCTTAACATCTGAACGGGACATCTGCTTTTCCACAGACTCATCTTGGCTGTCCTGCACAAGGCCTGCACAAGTGTCTGGGATTTCCACCCTGTCAGGGAGAAGCCATTGTACAGTGAGCAGCTACAGTCAGTCCTAACTATTATCCGTCATGTGTTTACTATAACATCACTAATGGGATCTAACAATTGTTTCCGTCCCCAGTGTATGCATTGCTGAGGGAAGGACACTCCAGATAACTGAAGACTTCACTGCTCCTGCTGCCTTGAGAAGATCTCCGAAGATGGAGCAGCGTGGAACTCACCTGGCAGTCACAGCACATCAGTCTGACTCTACACTCTACACACAATTTGTTTTCAATTTTTAGATTGTGATTATTATAAATCTAGACAAAGTCAGATCATACTCAATTCATAATCATATTGATTGCAGTAAATGAGGTGACATACTCAGTCATGTTTATTTGTTTGACATATTAAAAAGGTAGGGGAGATTTTGATTAAATATGGTAAACAGTTGGGCTACAGACCAAGGACTAAGTTACTCGTTTTATGTTTTGTTTTATAAAGTCTTGTTCCGGCACATGCCAGAGCATTTTGGGTATTTTGTTCATTTTCTCTTAATAAAATAACGCCATACAGAACTTTACTTGGAGGTATGCAATTGTGAGTGCATTCTAGTTTTAAACTGGTAGATTTGTATTTTTCATTTTGACCGTATGTATATGTTTAGTAAATCCACAAATATTTTAAAAAGTCCAAATCTTGTGATTTGTTTGTGGGGTAAGCTTTTACTATACATTTGTACTGATTGTGCTTTGATGTGATAACTGCAAATCATAAATATAATTGATATAGGGCATTTATTAGTCTTGCTTTAGCAGCATGCAGACCTACTTATTAATGCAGCACGTGATCTGAATTAACATGTTCTAAACTGCATAAAATGTTATGGTGTGACACTGTGATTGTGATTAATTAAAGTAATCACTGAAATGAGGTTATATGAAGCTTTGTACCCTGTTCTTCTGGACACGTCACATGAGGTAAGGTGTATAGCAGAACTGTCTGGGGATAAGCACACAGTTAAACCTGATCATCTAATTATCAGTTTGTGATACAAGTAGTGATAATTTCACATGGAAAATGTGAGATAGAGAAACAATTATTCCAATTCAGTTTTAATGTGTCCTCTATACTTTTATATTGCCTTGTAGAGTAGGTTACTTATTCACTTCACTATTCACACGTTTAAATTAATTAAGCTTGCTACATTTAGAAGACTAAGTGTATGATTTATAAGCATATTTCTGGATTTAGATACATGCTGAATACTCTGCAGCAAGATATGTAGGCCTACTTTATTTACTTTGGTCCTCAATGCCTGCAACGTCCTCCTCACCCCCTGCGTGTGGTGTGTTTTAACCATAGATAGTTTTAACAGCCAGGAGCCTTAACAGCGGCTGCGGGACAATAAACTATTGTCGATAGTTAGCCTGCTATCGGTGTATGAATGTGTGTGAATGGTAACGTGTAAATGGGAACAGGTCTCCCTTGCAAAAGAGTCTTCGGACTCAGTGGGATTTACCTGTAGAAATAAAGGTTTAAAAAAAATATATAATGGAAATTCATTCTCTATTTAATAAGACTACTTTTATTAAAATGTAAAGGTTTTAAAGAGAAAAACAGCAGGTTTAAACAGTTACACCAATCACACAGCAGACGTTAACTGACGTCGACGCTGGCCCTTATATCTGCTAAAGTAAACTTGTTTATGACTTTCACTACTGGCATAAGGCTCCGCTGTAGTTCCCTCTTATTCAATTCCCTTATTATAACATTTCCTACAATTTCTGGTGAAAAGAGACGAAGGAAAAAGGCTTTTCCTCCGTTTGTCCCAACCGGCGCTTTCATTGGATGATGCGACAATGTTGTCCCGCCCACCTTCTACGGATACAAATCTGTTCAACGCATACGAAACACTTTTGCACCACATTTACCACCTGGGCGTGGTGCAAATCTACCTGCAAAAATACCCACAGCCAAGACTTGCAGGAGCAGATTTGAGCAGAGAAAACCCTCAGCTGAGACTTGCAGGAGCAGATTCGAGCAGTTGTATCATCGATTTGTGCTCGCTCATTAAAATGCTGTGCTCGATATCATTTTATTTGAGAGGACATTTTTCACAGATGTGCAACTTCTGATGCATTAGTTCACATTTGGGTTTACGAATGCACAAATTGGGGGCATGTTCTCACATTATGAAACACGGGTGTGCAAATGTGTTTTGCACCAACTGTGCTGCAATGTATGTAGCAAAAGTGTCAAGCGCATGACTCTTTGAAGTTGCGATGCACAGGATAGGATTTGTGCACCCGTAACAACGATTTGTGAACTCGTAGCCCCTATTTTGTGTCCACAATGGTAGAAAAAATATTTACGACTTCACATTTACTGTTACACATTTGTGACTTTGGAGTACACATGCAAAACAAATATTTACGACTTCAAATCTACTGTTACACATTTGTGACTTCAGTTTACGCATTCAAAATCTGCAGTTACACGTGCTAAAGACTTATGCTACATAAATACCTTCATGGGGGGGGGGGTTATATAGTCTATTGTTATTTGCACTGAATTGCAAGTTGTGATATTGTAGAAGAAATAGGCTACACTGAATTACAATGGTGTAGACATCATTGTAATTCAGTGTATTTCTTCTTTAATATCATAATTAGAATGGGTGTGATAAGAGCATAAAAATGAGAATAAAATAATGGGACAAAAAGCAATCAAGGGACATTCAGGCTAGAAGAAATAAAAAATGCGATTAATCGCGAGTTAACTATGACATTGATGCGATTAATCGTGATTAAATATTTTAATCGTTTGACAGCACTAATATACATATATATATATATATATATATATATATATATATATATATATATATATATATATATATATATATATATATATATATATATATATATATATATATATATATATATATATATATATATATATATATATACATATACACACATGTATCTCATAGTTGATGTTAATTAACTATTCTCTTCGTCACATCCTAATCCAGAAGAAACAGAGGATCCAAGAGCTTTTGAAAGAGCTGAAGGGGATTTTAACATCAGAATGTTATGAGGGATTGTAAAAAAATATATATGTTTTTAGATATATAAATACACACACACACACACACACACACACACACACACCAAATCAGTTTCATCTAAAACATTTAAAGTCCATTTTTCCATGTAATTTGATTCAAAAAGTGAAACTTTTATAGACTATATTCATCACACACAAAGTGAAATATCTCAGGCCTTTTGTTTCATTTAGCTGATTACGAAAATCAAAAAGCCAGTTTCTCAAATATTATAATATTACGTATGACCAGTGATACCGGCATCGGACCTCTTTTTTCAGTAACGAGTAATCTAACGCGTTACCATCTCCAAACCAGTAATCAGATTAAAGTTACTCATCAATGCGTTACTTTTTCTGTCATTTTCCTTAGTGAAACATTTTACATAAATGCACAAATGACTGTGATTATGATTTAATGTAAATAAATGTGCGCGCATGTGTCTCTAAACGCTGCTCCAACCGCTCCTCTCGTCTTTTTGGTAGCGCCCCTCGTCTCTGACATGCAGTGTGTGTGTGTGTGTGTGTGTGTGTGTGTGTGTGTGTGTGTGTGTGTGTGTGTGTGTGTGTGTGTGCGCAGCAGCATTACGGCCGAGTCTAAGCTGAACTGTGGCGCAAAACAAACGTTTTCCCCCCCATGAAATATAGCGTCTGCTATGGGGATATTTAGGATTCGGGTACGGTGATGTTGAAGAGATAGGCCTAGTGTTTAAAACTTGGAAACTTGTAGTCACGTGGCGACCGGTGGCCGCACACACCCAGTCTATCAACACGAGACATCGCAGTGAAAAGTCAGATGAATGCATGAGAGTGAAGGGCCATGCACGTTAAGTTTAAAGACACTGCTACTGTCTTTGCACTTTGGAGGAATGCATTTATTTTCATGGGGGAAAAAACATTTTTTTATTACATTTTTTAAACCATAATTTTTATTATTTTGAAAACAGTATGCCTATAGGCTACTAGCCTACAAGCTTTATTTTATATATTTTCAATGATTCTTAATATGTGCATGTTTTAAATTGAGATATATGGGTTTCAAAACCTGTAAAGTAACGTTTAAAGTAACTTGTAATCTAACTTAGTTACTTTTAACATCAAGTAATCAGTAAAGTAACTAAGTTACTATTTTAAGGAGTAACTAGTAATCAGTAATCAGATTACTTTTTCAAAGTAACTGTGGCAACACTGCGTATGACCAATCAAAATTAATTCATATATAAGGGGGCGCCCTTAGCTCAGTTGGTAGGGCGTCCCCCCCATGGGCCTCGGCCAGCAGCAGACCCAGGTTTGATTCCAGCCCGCGGTCGTTCTCTGCATGTCACTCCCCTCTCTGCTCCATTTCACCTCTGTCTCTACACTATCAATAAAGCATAAAAATTTCAAAACAATATCTTAAAAAATAATAATAATTATATTACAGAAATGTCCACAATCTGAAAATAATGTTCTGGGATCTTATTTTGCATTAATTATTGCAGCACATGTCTCCCATGTCTTTGTCGTAAAATATACCAATAACTTATAAAATATCAACTTATTAATTGTATTTACATACTATTTAAATAGATAGGCCAGGCTACTCTTCCCAATAATGATAATAATAATAACAATATCCAGGTTTTATTTAACGACTTTCCAGATACCCAAGGACTCTTCGGTATTTAGGCTACACATAAAAGTAAAAGGTCTTCAGTGATATATTAGTCACCATCAAAAACATAAAAAATACTGTGATATAATTTTTATTATTCTTATTGCCCACCCCTATTGGATGCTCTGTCATAATTCATGTTTAGCTTATTGTTGATTATGGCACACTCACTAACAAGAAAATTTGGCACTGGCACCAAAAAGATTTCCGAGCCCTGATCTACAGTATATGAAATGCTCACTTTTTGAATTAAGTTACCAGGGAACAAAACAACTTTTCCATGAAATTCTAATTGGAGATGCACCTGTGTATATATACACATGTGCAACAATGTATGTATGCATTTGTTTTAAACTAATATTTTTATATAATAATATTAATATAATACTTCTTAGAGTGACTGTGACGAATACCCTGTTCCCTCTGCAGATGCAGGAGTGTTGGTGAAGGACTGTGACGACAACCCAGAACGCTTAGATCATTTCTTGAATTTCTTGACGGAATTGAAGAAATCCATCCATTCAATTCAGCAGACAGGTGATTATTCTTTAACTTGTATTTATTTATTTATTTGTTTATTATTATTCTTCCGGACAATTACACACAATACATAATTTTCTCATTGCATATTCATACATATTACTTTGTGTTATCGTCCGAAGGGTAGCAGGAGAAGCCAAAGGCTTATCGGGTCCCGCCCCCACTGCCATAAGATTCAGATACACAGATACACAGCTACTACAGTTAGAACATTTTATTTTTTATTTTTATTTTTTTAAGAAGAATCATTCTGAAACACAGATAATTTTAGGTCTCTAATTTCCTCTCTGCCTGTGACAATGCAGATATGGCCTTGTCCATTTCTTCTCTAGTAGCCTAAACACATCTGCAAAAGTATTCAAAACAGTCAGTGTGTCTGCTGACCTCGGCTACAGTCCCAAAACATGCAGTGTATTTACAAATTCTTCAGTCAGAGAAAGTCTTCCATTTTTGAATCGGGTGTTCTGAACACACAGTTGATAATTAATAATAGCAGAGCACATTGTATTTACGATTTCAAACCTTATATTTTGACACAAACCAGTTTAAATCCCTTTAGTTCAAAGTCCATGCTATTGCCTTCTTTAATCCAAAAAGTCCATGCTTTTGCCTTCTTTAATCCTCGTCCCTCCGGAATTGATCCAAATCCTCCTCCGTTTTGATTTGCACAATTTTGGCTTCTTCGGGTGTAGCTCCATTCATTTTGATGAAGATTCTTCCATCTCTCGTCCAAGTTTGTTGGACCTGTCCACATTTTTTTAACCCTCTCGCTTGATAGGCCAAATAAGCCTTTCTCTTGGTTAAATTTTCACTCATTCCAATTTGTTCACCTTTAAGCTTCTTGCCTTGACTGAGCAGGTTTATCTTATGCTTTCTACTCACACATTTCAGAATGACAGCACGCTTTTTGGCGAATTTCCCCTTCGGGAGAAGAAGACAGGACTCCACATTCTCTAGATCCAGATTAATGGCTTTGCTTCTCAGAAACATTGCCACTTGTTTTTCCACCGTTACATTCCTTGTATCGCCCTCTTCTTCTCCATTCCCGGCACCTGCATACGATCTTGGTTTAATATCCATTCCAGTTAGTATCACATCTCTGTTTTTTGCTTGTTGTTTCAAGATCATCAGTGGCTTCAGACCAGCAGCAACTTTCTCTTTGATTTTTACATCAAAACGCCCAATCAATTCGTCAACAATCCCAGCCAGCTCAGCCTTCCGCAGTGCTCGCTCCGTCTCCCTCTCACTTTGTATTTCTCTCTTGAAATCTGCCAACATTCCTTTCTTCAAGTCTGCCAACTGTTTTTTCATTTCTTCCGCAAAAACTTTGTCTTCTTCCATTCCCTTATCAGTGGTTTTTCCTTTTTTGGACATCTCCAGAGATTTTCAGAGATTTTTAATGCTGTGAATCTGAGTTCTCCGCTGCTCTCAGTAAATAGCTCTTCACCCTCAGCAAGCCGGAAGTATTCTGTATTAAGTCTGTCTAGCAGAAGACAGAGTGATAGGACTAAATGTTATTTTTAGGTTTATCTTTCTGTTGATCACTGATGTTAGGGACAGAATGATGTAATGATATGTAATATTTCAGACAGGATGCAAGGCTCCAACTTTGTCTGTGAAGATGTTCATTGTTTTAGGTCGAAAGGAAAGTGCCATTTAAATAATATTTCTTTATTTTTCATCAGGCAAGTAAGACAGCAAGAACCACGATGAGCAAAATGATTCCCTTTGAGTGAATTTACAGAGGCATTGTTTCCATTTGGTTCATATGTTGAAGTTAACATTGTGTTCATCTAGGGTCGGGGTGGTGGATACCGAATCCTTTTTCATCTTCTGGCTCCAAACCCCCAGTCAATGCCCCAGCCAAAGTCTCCATCCCTATGTCCGTCTCCGTTTCCGTGGTCGTTTCTGATGAGACCTTCGGAGCTCATCAAGTTTTACTGGAGAAGGTGCAGAGATCTTCTCCAGTAAAGATCACAGACCAGCAGCAATGTGACGTCATCATCGTCTTCTGTCCAATCTCGTCTCGTGTTGGATCAGATGTGGATGAGGCCATGAGAAAACCAACAGGTGGGGACTTACCTAAACCTCACTCTAACCTAGAGGCCTGACGTTGGCAGCATGCCTACAGTACCTGTGCGCCCCTTACAGTTGTTTGGGGTGCAGGTGGTGTTTTATTGTTGCGTGCGGGCGGTCAGGTTAATAAACTGAGGGTCTTATGGTTGTGCTGATTGGCAATAGAAACATCTATCAGCCATTTACACGACGATCAGCAAGTGTAGCCTAGTGAACGAGTGAGTCTCTCTCACTCACTCACACACACACTGACAGACAGGCAGAGAGAGTGCGCTTTAGTCTCACTCACACACACACACTGACAGACAGGCAGAGAGAGACAGGCAGAGAGAGACAGGCAGAGAGAGTGCGCTTTAGTTCATAGTTTTGCTTGTTTACACTACACAGAGTGATGGTGACTGACTTTATAAACCTGAACATTTCAGACACGCTGTCTAGACCGCGAGCATCTCAGCTGCTTTTTACAAAATCGCTTTAATTTGAATCTCTGCAGCTGTCTCACGGCAGTGCAACCTCAATTGTTTGATTAGCTACAGTAGGGTTAGCCCGCTCATCCTCAGCTGGCAGGTTTTGGGTCAGTTTTTTTTTCCAGCAAGTGTGATACCAGATAAGAGCAGCCAGACACCACATCAGTCCAGCAGCATTCACTATAGTTTCAACATTTCTGGTGTCTTTTCAAAATGAAACCTTTTATAAGCGCATATATTGCAAATAAAATTAGGCACACAGATTTTGGCCCAAACTCAATATTAATTATATGTCGTATCATAGAATGCCATAAAACATTTTCATATTAACGGGACTATTTCTAAGAAATCTCTGTAGAAAGACATGGCTTTTAGAAGCAGCGCTGCAGCGGCAGAAGTGAGACACTGCACTGAGCAAGGCGCAGCAGTTAAAAACACAGACGCGCTACAGAGGTAGATGCAGCATGTGTGTCCCGGGCGTAACTCTCCTAAGCCAATAACAGCAGCTACAGTTATCGGCTCCAATCAGGAGCTGGTGCCAGTCTGATGGATGTAAAGTGTTTTAAAGGTTTAAATAAATTTCCCCTCACAATGATCAGAAAGGTAAACTGTCTGTTTGTCTGTGTTTGTATCAACAGCTAACAAACCCGTCATCCTGGTTCTGATGCATCACACCCTGGACCGAGATCTTTGCACTGGAGAGACGGTTTGGTCTGAGAAATATCCCAACATTGTGAAGCATGTTCACGCTATGTATCATGAGAGTGTGAGGGGTTTACTGAGTAACAGTAAAGTCAATGACAGGGCCGTCCAACAACTACAAGAGCAGCTAAATAAGCACAGTCGTTAAAGGCACAACATGCAACATTTCAAGGAAAATATAAAGCAGAGTCACACAAAAATAATCCCCCTCTCAATGATCACTTCTGTCTCGCTAGAATATGTGATGGTGTTTATCTGCACAGCACCCCCCCCCCTCTCTCTCTCTGGCTGTATCTCACATACCATGTGTTTCCTCCCTGATACTTCGTGGCGTGGTAGCGACCTGAGCCTCACACTGTTTCTGGTTGAGGGTTCAGCACCCTCCACCTGCACTGCTCAACTGATTGACGCTTAGAAACGTAGAAACGTCACAGAGCAAAAGACACTGAAGCAAAGCAGAATACAGGGTGTCATGCATCCTTACTTAGTTGTCATCATAACATGTGACTCCATATAACACATAGGTCGTTAACCTTTTAAGTACACATACGAGAGGCTGTAGTGCTCCCTAGTGGCTAACATAGAAATAGCCATATCACATCACACAGATGCAGCACCACATATTCTAGTGGGACAGAAGTGATCGTTGAGAGGGATTACTACTGTGGGGCTCTGATACTTTGTGTTTTAATTAGAATGTTTCATAATCAGCCTTTAAAGATTTTTGAAGCATATACGGAAATGATACTTTACAACTCATAATTAATAAATGAACCAGAGAAATAAAGGAATGTATGAAGTCCTATAGACAATATTGATCACTTAAATGTAAGTTGCTTTAAAACATCAGAAAGCTTCAATGTTGTAGTTTGTCTTTCTGATCGTCTCATTTCATATTGACTCAATAAAAGAATAAAAATTGTTTCAGTTTATTTTTGTTAAAGAAAAATCTTCAGAATGATTAAAGTATAAGCAGTAGAAACATATCTATAACAGTAGTTTACTTTATATTTTATTATCTACATTGTTTCCCCCCATTTCACCAGTGAGGGTTACAACCTCCTGCCCACCCTGACATTCATCAAATAACAGAAGTCATCTATCTACGGTCTATCTTCTAGAACAGGGGCTATTTTATAAAACAACCTAAATGCTTATGTTATTTGTAAAAGCCATTTTGTCTTAAGTGTGTATATAATCAGGGAGGTAACTGGTAGCAGGTGTAGCTATTTTCTTACAGACCTAACCCTAACAGGTTGATTCTATATTGTGACTTACAGGCAGATTATAAAAATGCTTAAAGGATGTTTTATTTTTGTTTTAAAAAGTTTGAGTTTAAATCTCTCTCTCCTCTCTCTCTCTCTCTCTCTCTCTCTCTCTCTCTCATTATGGCAATAGTTTGAATGGCAAACGGGCCACTACATGATTTATCTCATTTATGTGGAGGTTGTGTCTACTAGGACGAGGATGCTAACGTTAGCTCTGCTGCTAGTCTGATAGACTTCTTACTTCCTGAATGTAGATCCCAATAAATGTACCTGAGGTGTCCGACTTCACATGCCAGCATGCAGTCGAAGCTGCTTGGAAGAATGCTACTGGAAAAGTGCTCAAAACAGCCCGTCCTCAGCCTAGGGTTAGGGTAACCCTAACCCTAGGGTTAGGGTTACCCTAACCCTAGCCCTGACTCATAATATTAATAAATATCATAGTGTTATTGTTCTTTTATATTATCGTGCGATGTGAGAGGCTGATATAAACGGTGAGATAGATAGAAACACACATCAACTCCTATAAACACTGAGGTTCATATCTCATATCCTCTAGCCTCCTGTCTGTGAACCTGCAGTTAACACAGACTATCTGCACACTGACAGCTGATGTGTAGCCTACAGCACATCACTATGCAACACTAACTTTCATATGATTATATTCCAAAAGGTTGATCAGTCTCTCTCTCTCTCTCTCTCTCTCTCTCTCTCTCTCTCTTTCTCTTAAAAGACCAGTCTGGATTGTTCTTCAATCTTTATCATTACTTCATGGAAATGCTTTTAATGACAATAATTTTGGGGGGAATTTGGTAGAAATGAAAAACCAAAATGTTCATTCTACTCAAACATATGCCTATAAATAGTAAAACGAGAGACACTGAATATTTGGAGTGGACTCTTAATGTTTTCCAGAGCTGTATATATTATAGGTTACACAGGTGAGAGGGTTAGGATCTAAAGGGTGAACATAAGAGGTGAGAGGGTTAGGGTCTAAAGGGTGAACATAAGAGGTTAGAGGGTTAGGGTCTAAAGGGTGAACAAGGGGAGGGGAGGGTTAGGAAAAGGGTGAACATAAGAGGTGAGAGGGTTAGGATAAAGGGTGAACATAGACATAAGAGGTGAGAGGGTTAGGATCTAAAGGG
>CM049405.1:0-55000 GCA_026929865.2 Hyperoplus lanceolatus | reverse complement strand
ATGAATTTAATTCTCATAGTGATTATGTCATAGTGATGATGTATTTCCTCAGGGCTCATAGTGATGATGTCATAGTGATGATGTCACAGTGATGTCATGTTCTCTTTCCTCAGGGCTGCACCGAGCGGTTTGTCTCCAGTCCGGATGAAGTGATGGACGTCATCGATGAAGGAAAAGCAAACAGACACGTGGCCGTCACCAGTGAGTGGCTAACCCTCTAGCTCTCTAAATCTAACCCCCTAACCCTCTAACCCTCTCACCCCCTAAATCTCTAACCCCCTAACCCTCTAACCCTCTAACCCTCTAAACCCCTTAACCCTCTAACCCTCTAACCCTCTAACCCTTTAACCCTCTAACCCTCTCACCCCCTAACCCTCTAACCCTCTAAACCTCCTAACCCTCTAACCCCCTAACCCTCTAACCCTCTAAACCTCCTAACCCTCTAACCCTCTAAACCTCCTAACCCCCTAACCCTCTAACTCCCTAACCCTCTAACCCTCTAACCCCCTAACCCCCTAACCCTCTAACCCCCTAACCCTCTAACCCTCTAACCCTCTAACCCTCTCACCCCCAACCCTCTAACCCCCTAACCCTCTAACCCTCTAACCCTCTAACCCTCTAACCCTCTCACCCCCTAACCCCCTAACCCCCTAACCCTCTAACCCTCTAACCCTCTAAACCCCCTAACCCTCTAACCCTCTAACCCTCAAACCCTCTAACCCCCTAACCCTCTAACCCCCTAACCCTCTAACCCCCTAACCCTCTAACCCTCTAAACCCTCTAACCCTCTAACCCTCTAACCCTCAAACCCTCTAACCCCCTAACCCCCTAACCCTCTAACCCCCTAACCCTCTAACCCCCTAACCCTCTAACCCCCTAACCCTCTAACCCTCAAACCCTCTAACCCTCTCACCCCCTAACCCCCTAACCCTCTAACCCTCTAACCCTCTCACCCCCTAACCCTCTAACCCTCTAACCCTCTAAACCCCCTAACCCTCTAACCCTCAAACCCTCTAACCCCCTAACCCCCTAACCCTCTAAACCCCCTAACCCTCTAACCCTCAAACCCTCTAACCCTCTAACCCCCTAACCCTCTAACCCTCTAAACCCCCAACCCTCTAGCTCTCTAGATCTAACCCTTTACTGCTGAGTCGTTCTGCTTTACTGCTGATAAATATAGCTGCCAAAATAATTGGTCTCCCCACAGCCACACTGTCAGAGCTTAATTTCAAGGCCATCTCACGCATTGCATCCACAATAGCACAGGACAACTCACACCCACTCAACTGCCACTTCACCATTATGCCCTACAGGTCCCTGTTGTGCAGGAGGACTCGCTATGGCAAAAGCCTGGTACCTGCAGCCATAGCAGCCTTACACAAAATGCCAAGATAAAACACCCCAGTCCCACTCTGTTTATATATTCTGTCTGCATGTTATCTTTGTTGTGTTTGTTGTCCATCTGTTATTGTCTGTCGGCGTGCGGCCCTTACATGTACTGTGGAGTGAAAAAGAATTTCCCCTAGGGGACAATTAAGTCTAAAGTCTAAAATACACAGTGATAATACTGAGATATACTGTAATACTTCGAGTATTACCCTAACCCTAACTCAAACTACCTAACCCTAACCCTAACTCAAACTACCTAACCCTAACCCTAATCCAACCCTAACCCTTCCTGGGCCAGAGCCTGAACATGAAAGTGGATGAGAGCGCTCTGAGTGACTTTCATCCAGACAGAAATCTGCTGAACACAGCTGCTGGTGGGACAATGATATTTAGACTTAAAGGCAAATATTATACTGTATAATACAGCATCAGCCTCTCATGATTGATTTAATGTAATGGAACCAAAAACTGCACATTAAGCGCAGATAGAAGACCGACTCTGTTTTAACCCTTGTTAATGTTTTGGCATTTTTACTTTGTTTTAGATTTTGTTCTGACTTTCTTTCGCTTTCCACTTTTTTCCATTTCCCGACTTTAATTTTCCCTTCTTTAAACTCTGTCTATGTGTGTGTGTGTGTGTGTGTGTGTGTGTGTGTGTGTATGTGTCTGTGTGTGTGTTTTCAGACATGAACGAGCACAGCTCTCGCTCTCACAGTATTTTCCTGATCAACATCAAACAGGAGAACGTCGAGACGGAGACCAAGCTGTCGGGGAAACTCTACCTGGTCGACCTGGCAGGCAGCGAGAAGGTCAGAGACACACACACACACACACACACACACACACACACTCACACTCACACTCACACTCACACTCACACTCACACTCACACTCACACACACACAAACAGGCAATGCTGCCGCAATGTGGCTGAAAATTCCCATTAGCTATTAAAATGACGGATTATTGAGTTTATTAAGAACACAAAGCTAAAAACTAATCAATATAGTTTATTATAACAGCCCTGGAACTCCTTCTCTGTATGACGGTTATCATGTCGTTAGGGACTTTTATAGCAGCCCTGGAACTCCTTCTCTTTATGGCGGTTATCATGTCGTTAGGGACTTTTAGAATGATTTTTTGATCATTTATATTCTGCACGTTTTACATGTAACTTGTATTTTTGAACTTTTTTTTCATTCTCAGAATTAAAACATTTTGCTTAAAGAAAACAGCATTTATCAGCTCCATGTAATAATGATGGTTAACGGCGCATTATGATGATGTCATTGTTCAGGTCAGTAAAACGGGCGCTGAAGGTTCCGTGTTGGACGAAGCCAAAAACATCAACAAATCTCTGTCTGCGCTGGGGAACGTGATCGCCGCCCTGAGCGAAGGAACGGTGAGACGACTAGCATAGCTAACTAGCATAGCTAACTAGCATAGCATCAGCTCATTATGCTGCTAACGTCATGCTATTTGTTTATTATTATTTTCTCTTTAATATTTTTTTAAAACTCTTGCCACTTTTGACTTAGTGATAAAGCTTTAGTTTTCCCGTGTCTTTTAGAAGAGCCACGTCCTAGCTAGCATAGCAACAGCTCATAATGCTAACAGGATGTTATGTATTGGATAGAACCCATACCTCGTAATTTATTTATTTTATTTATTATTCTTTCGGACAATTCCACACAATACACAATTTTCTCTTGCAAATATTCATACATCATACTTTGTGTTGTCCGAAGGGAGACGGAAGAAGCCAAAGGCTTATCAGGTCCCGCCCCCATAAAATGACAGGGTGTTATGTATTGGATAGAACCCATACCCCATAATGACAGGGTGTGATGTATTGTGTTGTATTGGATCTAACCCGTTCTGTCTCGTCGCTGTAGAAGAGCCACGTCCCGTACAGAGACAGTAAGATGACGCGCATCCTGCAGGATTCTCTGGGAGGAAACTGTCGCACCACCATCATCATCTGCTGCTCGCCGTCTGTTTACAACGAGGCCGAAACCAAATCTACTCTGATGTTCGGACAAAGGTGTGAGCCCTGCCCGACTTACCCTCTAACCCTCTCACCCTCTCACCCTCTAACCCTAACCCTCTCACCCTCTCACCCTCTAACCCTCTAACCCTAACCCTCTAACCTCCTAACCCTCTAACCCTCTCACCCTCTCACCCTCTAACCTCCTAACCCTCTAACCCTCTAACCCTCTAACTTCCTAACCCTCTAACCCTCTCACCCTCTAACCCTCTAAACCTCTAACCCTCTAACCCTCTCACCCTCTCACCCTCTAACCCTCTAACCCTAACCCTCTAACCCTCTAACCTCCTAACCCTCTAACCCTCTAACCCTCTAACCCTCTAACCCTCTAACCTCCTAACCCTCTAACCCTCTAACCCTCTAACCCTCTAACTTCCTAACCCTCTAACCCTCTCACCCTCTAACCCTCTAACCCTCTAAACCTCTTACCCTCTAACCCTCTCACCCTCTAACCCTCTCACCCTCTAACCCTCTAACCTCCTAACCCTCTAACCCTCTAACCCTCTAACCCTCTAACCCTCTAACCCTCTAACCCTCTAACCCTCTAACCTCCTAACCCTCTAACCCTCTAACTTCCTAACCCTCTAACCCTCTAACCCTCTCACCCTCTAATCCTCTAACCTTATGAGCCCTGCCTGCTTCTTGTCAATGTTATCTTGCCCCTAACCCAGACCCTACACCCCTCTGAATGCTTGTTAACTTGCCTATATGTTCTAGAGCTAAGACCATTAAGAACACCGTCTCAGTGAACCTGGAGCTGACGGCCGAAGAATGGAAGAAGAAATACGAGAAAGAGAACGAGAAGAACCGCGGTCTGAACGTCACCATTCAGAAGCTCGAGAAAGAACTGAAGCGCTGGAGGAAAGGTGTGTGTGTGTGTGTGTGTGTGTGTGTGTGTGTGTGTGTGTGTGTGTTTGTGTGTGTGTATATGTGTGTTTGTGGGTCTGATTTTACTAGGGCTGTCAGCGTTAACTTTTAGTATAGTCAGAGCATAACAAGTGCATTCTTAAAAGTGCATACTTAAAGGCATACTAACACATGCATACTAACAAGTGCATACTGAAACGTGTTGATCCCGGATGGTATTTTGGTGACTTACGAACCAACGGTGATCCTGTGTGGAGCCTGGAGTCAGACTCATTACTCAGGACAGAGTTTAAATCATATTAATCCGACTCGTTGCTCTCCTTGAGTTCATAAAGAAACATTCTTAACATTCATTTGATTCCCAATCAAGACACACTTTACATTGTTAATATGGACTGACGAGAAAGGCAACATAACAGTACTTTAAGCATGATAAAAAACGTGATTCATTGCGATAATACAAATGAATGGTTGAGCGTCCTAGTTTGTGTGATCACAGAAGGTGTGTGTCTTGTCCAGGTGAGAATGTACCTGTGGCAGAGCAGCAGAGTAAACCCAAGAAGAGCGGGTTAGGGACTGAGGAGCCGGTGGTGACGGACAGCCCAGCCCCTCTGTCCGACCAGGAGAAGACTCAGTACGAGAAACTCATCTCAGACCTTTACCTGCAGCTCGACGACAAGGTACGCTCTAACCCTCTCACCCTCTCACCCCTAACCCTCTAACCCTCTAACCCTCTCACCCTCTCACCCTCTCACCCCCTAACCCTCTAACCCTCTCACCCTCTAACCCTCTCACCCCCTAACCCTCTAACCCCCTAACCCCTCTAACCCTCTAACCCGCTACCCCGTTCAAACCGGTTGGAGGAAAGATAGTTATTTGAAAAGTATAATGATGTGTAAAAAAGGGTGAGTCTCTACGTCATGAAAATCTGCTATGAACTAACGTCAGAAGATAGATGTTTAGACTTTAACTCTGCATATTGAGTCAAGAGCCTTCTACCAGCTCCATGTAACACTAGGGTAACCCTAACCCCCCAACCTCTAACCTAAGCCTAACCAAAACCCTCTAACCCCTCTAACCGTAACCCTCGTAACCCTTCTACCATACTGCATGTTGCTGCGCGACAACTACGGAAGCTGGGAAGGCAAATCCCTTTATCATAATGTGTTTAAAACTAATCCTGATTGTCTGTCTGTCTGTGTGTGTGTCTGTCTGTCTGCCTGTGCGTCTGTCTGTCTGTCTGTCTGTCTGTCTGTGTGTTCCAGGACGAGGAGATGAACTTCCACAGCCAGGCGCTGGAGCAGCTGAAGCAGCAGCTGCTCGACCAGGACGAGGTTTGTGTCCACACGGCCTGGAGGCTCTAGCCCTCTAACCCTATCTAACCCTAACCCTAGCCTAGGCTCTGTAAACACTCTAACCCAAACCCCTAAACTGCTCTGTTTACTATAGAGAGGAATATACATGTTAATACACAGCCTAGGCTTTGTAAACAGCCTGTCAACAGTCTGTAAATAGCCAGTTAACAGGGTTAGGGTAGGTGTGTTAACAGCCTAGTTTCTGTAAACTCATGTCTGCAGCTGTTGGCGTCTGGTCGTCAGGACTACGATCGTCTCCAGGAGGAAGTGGCTCGTCTCCATGGCGACAGTGACTCGGCCAAACAGGAAGTGAAGGAGGTAATGCAACTTTATTTAAACAGCGACAATGTACAAAATAAACTTTCACCTTGTAACTTAATTTAAGTTGAATTATGAATCTATTTCTGAGGTTAAACGAGTCCAGTCCAGATTTTAAGGCAGGGGAGATGCATGTGTATAGATCTATATGTATGTATAGATCTATACACAGATGGCAGATGGTTTGAAGGTTTCTTCTCTCCATCAGGTTCTTCAGGCGCTGGAGGAACTCGCCGTGAACTACGACCACAAGAGTCAAGAGGCCGAACGCAGCGGACAGGCTAACACACAGCTAACCACTGAGCTGGGCCTGAAGACTGTGAGTCTGTCTGTCTGTCTGTCTGTCTGTCTGTCTGTCTGTCTGCCAGGCTAACACACAGCTAACCACTGAGCTGGGCCAGAAGACTGTGAGTCTGTCTGTCTGTCTGTCTGTCTGTCTGTCTGTCTGTCTGTCAGGCTAACACACAGCTAACCACTGAGCTGAGCCAGAAGACTGTGAGTCCGTCAAAATTTGGTTTGAACTTCAGCATGTTGTCTTTATTAGGCTGAGCTGGCTGCTGCCCTGGGGGAGCTCTCCTCTCTGCAGACAGTCTCCTCTCACCAGAGGAAACGTTCCTCAGAGATCTTCAGCCTGATGCTGCGAGACCTGAGCGACATCGGGGGGGTGGTGGGCACCACGGAGCTACGGGCGGTAAGATGCTTACTACTGCTAACCCCCTATCCCCTTTACCCTAAGCCCCTAACCCTCTATCCCCTAACCCCCTAACCCTCTAACCCTCTATCTCCTAACCCCTAACCCTACGAGCGGTAAGATGCTAATACTACTGCTACCCCTAACCCCTTTACCCTAAGCCCTAACCCCCTAACCCTCTAACCCCTAACCCCCTAACCCTAACCCCTATCTCCTAACCCCTAACCCCTAACCCTACGAGCGGTAAGATACTCATACTTCTGCTACCCCTTACCCCTTACCCCTTACCCCTTTACCCTAAGCCCTAACCCCCTAACCCTCTAACCCCTAACCCTCTAACCCTCTATCTCCTAACCCTAACCCTACGAGCGGTAAGATGCTAATACTTCTGCTACCCCTTACCCCTTACCCCTTTACCCTAAGCCCTAACCCCCTAACCCTCTAACCCTCTATCTCCTAACCCTAACCCTACGAGCGGTAAGATGCTAATACTTCTGCTACCCCTTACCCCTTTACCCTTTATCCTATCCCCTAACCTTAACCATCTAACCCAGATCGGTAAGACAATAATACTACTGTTGCCCATAACCCCTAACCCTTATCCCCTTCTAACCGCCTAACCCCCAATCTCCTAACTCATATCCCCTAACCCTCTAACCCTCTATTACTACTGTTCCTTCACTTTCTACTCTACCACTAACCCCCTAACCTCCTAGCCCTAATACTACTGCTAACCCCAACCCTTATGTATGTGTTTATGTTTTTCTCTCTCTCTCTCTCTCTCTCTCTCTCTCTCTGTCTGTGTGCGAGTGTGTGTCTCTCTCTCTCTCTGTGTGTGTGTGCATGTGTGTGTGTCTCTCTCTCTCTCTTTCCGTCTGTCTCTGTGCGTGTGTGTGACTCTCTCTGTCTCTGTCCCTCTAGATGACAGAAAGCAGTGGTGTGATGGAGGAGGACTTCACCACTCTGCGTCTGTACGTCAGTAAGATGAAGTCAGAGGTTAAGAGCGTGATGACTCGCAGCCGAGCGACGGAGGAGAGAGAGAGAGAGAGGATGGAGAGACTGGGAGAGAGAGAGAGAGAGCTGAACACTGCTCAACTCAGAGTATCACAGGTAACAAGGTTATAATGTTATAATAAATTACAATAGAGAGAGAGAGGATGGAGGGACTGGGAGAGAGAGAGAGAGAGAGAGAGAGAGGATGGAGAGACTGGGAGAGAGAGAGAGAGAGAGAGAGAGGATGGAGAGACTGGGAGAGAGAGAGAGAGGATGGAGAGACTGGGAGAGAGAGAGAAAGAGAGAGCTGAACGCCGCTCAACTCAGTGTCACATGTAACAACGGTTAACCATACCATACATTACAATACTATACTAGACTAGACAATACTACAAGATACAATACAGTTATGGGGGTTAACTACGCCCCTTAACTGTGGTATAATGAGCACATTCCACAGCCTGTCGTAAACTATTGCTTAAAGACCTACTTCACCGGTGGGAATATGAAGGTGTATTGAACTCGGAGATCCTATTTAGTATAAGTGTGCAAAAAAAATTTAAATCGGTTCATCCTAGCCTGAGAAAAGGCAGAAAGAGTGTTTTATGGTCTCACTGTCTACCCTACATTTTCCTTACTGTGACATCACAATAAGGGCTAGGATTAACAGGACAGCTGGGCCAAGGGAAGACTGAGGGAAGAAAAACCTAATTCATTATATTACAGTGGCGTCGTTAGCCCTGGGCGTCCGGGGCTATAGCCCCGGATGTTTTATGAATAGCCCCGGATAATTTTTCATTTTTTATTATAGCCCCGCGATAACATTCGCCGATTATAACAGCAAACGTTTGTCCAAAGCTTTGTGTATGTTTTAGATTACTTGGTCCAGTTTCCCCCCTGGCCCTGGCAATAGAACAATATCACACTGCGTTGGAATAGCAACCATCTCTAAGTGAGGAAAGCTGTGAAAGTTCTATGCTAATTTTTGGTGAAATACCAAACCATACTGTCTGATGCTATGACAAACCAAGCCAGATAAGGCAAGATAAGCTAGGACTGATGCTCTCTTTTTTAGCAACTGATTAAGACAAAAAAGCAGAGAGACATGACAACCACCGTTATGTTGTTTAGTTATGAAAAGCTAGTCTACTACATGTTACTGCTAGCCTACATTTTATGCAACAAAAAAAGGAAAACAAACACAAAACAAAGACAAGCAGGAATTCATTGAGTGAGGGTGAGGAAAGGCTGTGTGTGTGTGTGTGTGTGTGTGTGTGTGTGTGTGTGTTTGTGAACAGGGCGTTTAGGTCCCGCTAGCTTCAATGCTAACTTACAATGCATTCTCAATGTAAAATGCTGCCGCGATTAGCATCGCCAAATTTAAGCTAAAATTAAACATTCAGAAATTAAACAAACATATGTCTACTTGCTATGCCACAAAAGTAATTTAGATCATTTAAACATAAATACTCGGGGACCGAGACTCTCTCAGGACAAGAAAGATGAGAATTTACTGACATGCTGTGCTCTCTTGCTGGTTGCATCAAACTAAACTAAGGTAACACAGGAGGGTCAAAAAACACAAATCACACATGCAATGCCGGTTTTAACCACCAGGCGTTACAGCAAAAATTAATTTTGGTGCAGAACAGTGGTTCAAAATAATTTACTTGTGTTAAGAATCAAGGGAGCTGGTTCCTAATTCCTTCAATTGAATTTGACTGTATTGCTGCTTCACATGTTTCTTGAAGGAGAGCTGTGAGTCCACAGTTATTCCTAAACATTTAAAATGTGAAGCAGTCTGGATCTTTTCTCCATTAACAATAATATCAGGCTGATTTACATTTGTTCTATTCTAAAAGCATGTTGTTTTACTGATGTTGAGTGTCAGTCAGGACTCTGAGAGTCAATCAGTTAATTGATTCATTGTTTTTCATAGGCATATACGAGATAACACAAATATAGACTGCATTTAATGTTCTATTCCAATGAACCTTTTGTCTCTTGGATGTTTATTAAAGACAAACTGTTCGATAAAGCTGCCAATATATATATATATATATATATATATATATATATATTTTTTTTTAACACGGTTTATCACAGTAAGGGGAGAATAGTTGGCACAGCCTGTACCCTGTATATGTACACACCCACACCCAATGGTCTGCATCCAACCAGCATGCATTTGAGAACTGACATTTTTATTTTAACTGTTCTACTACACCAGATTGATGGATTTAACTAACTGACGTGCAACATTTTCCCCCCCTAGTCAATGTTCGCCCCTGGGCTAAGCCCCCGATGTCTCATGATCCTAACAACGCCCCTGTTATATTATAATAGTGATTTTATAATGATAGAACGCCGGTTCCGTATGGGTGAAGTATTCCTTTAACTATGCTATGCTATGCTATACTCTACTATACTCTACTCTACAAAAGGGGGGGGATGGGGGGGGGGGTAAGGTGCACAGTTCTGAGGAGCTAAATACATATCCATACAAATAATAAATAGGATTTCCATATACAGTATGGGTTATTGCACATATTGCACATTACAGTATAAATGATTAAAAACAGTGAGCAGTGGATATTATTGAACCTTTAATACTTTCTGAAAAATGGGAAAAAATCTTAAATATTAAAGTAATGTATTATTAATCCCAGCTCCAGGCCTGTGTGGTGTTATAATATAGAATATAAACCTGGCACAGAAAGAAAGGAAATGACAAGTTAATATCTATCTATCTATCCATCTTTCCATCTATCCATCCATCTATCCATCTATCCGTCTGTCCGTCTGTCTGTCTGTCTGTCTGTCTGTCTGTCTATCTATCCATCCATCCAGCTCCAGGCCAAGGTTTCGTCTCTGGCTGACGACCTTCAGAACGCAGAACAGACGAAGAGAAAACTGGAAGAAAGTCAAGACGCTCTGATGGAGGAGGTGGCCAAACTAAACGCACAAGGTGTGTGTGTGTGTGTGTGTGTGTGTGGTCGCTAAACTAAACGCACAAGGTCAGTCTCCATGGTTACAGAAACACTGCCCACTGATTGGCTGGCAGCTGCCTCCATTAAGCAACAAAAATAGAAAAACTGTTGGTTGAGAAAAGAAAAAGGAAAAGATGTATATAATGTACAATACTGTGTGTGTGTGTGTGTGTGTGTGTGTGTGCGTGTGTGTGTAGGTCAGATGCACGAGGTCAATGTGATGGACAAAGAGAAGGAACACATGAGTCGCCTGAAAGATGCCGTAGAGATGAAGGTAAGAGAGTATGTGAGTGTGTGGGCCTAACAATAGGCTTACTAAAATACTTATAACACGTGTTGCAGAATTTGCCTCACTGTGTTAAAGTCTCATACACAGGCCGATAAAGACGGAGCACTTGGAGATGATTTTACATTAATGATCTCGTCTGTAAATGTTGTGTATGTTCTTAATGATGTGGCGCTCTGCTCTCCACAGAGAACTGTAACCCTTTCCCCGTAGGGCTCTGCTCTGTTTGATCAAAACAAATCAGTTTTATTTGTATAGCCCAATATCGCACATAGAGATTTACCTCAGTGGGCTTTACATTCCATACAGTATGACACCCTGCCCTTAGACCCTTAGCTCGGCTGAGAAAAAACTCCCAGTAAAAAAATCCTTTATCGGGATTACAATTGGTGTGTCACTCTAACCCTCTCGATGTGCTGCCCTAGTGGACGACTGTGTCTCAGGTGGTAGAGCGGGTCGGCCAATGATCGAAGAGTTGGAGGTTCGATCCCCGCCCTGCCACCTGTGTCTTAGTTGTTGTGTCCTTGAGCAAGACACTTCACCCACCTTGCCTCGTGTGAATGTGGATAGTTAGCCTGCTATCGGTTTGTTTCTGTGTGTGTGAATGGTAACGTGGGAATGGCTGCTCTGGTTAGTGGGGTTAGGGTTAATGTCCCCTCTTGGCTGGGTTAGGGTTATTGTCCCTTCATGGCTGTTAGAGGGTTAATGTCCCCTCTTGGCTGGGTTAGAGGGTTAATGTCCCCTCTTGGCTGGGTTAATGTCCCCTCATGGCTGGGTTAGGGGGTTAATGTCCCCTCTTGGCTGGGTTAGGGTTAATGTCCCTCATGGCTGTTAGAGGGTTAATGTCCCCTCATGGCTGTTAGAGGGTTAATGTCCCCTCATGGCTGGGTTAGAGGGTTAATGTCCCCTCTTGGCTGGGTTAATGTCCCTCATGGCTGTTAGAGGGTTAATGTCCCCTCTTGGCTGTTAGAGGGTTATTGTCCCCTCATGGCTGGGTTAGGGGGTTAATGTCCCCTCATGGCTGTGTTAATGTCCCCTCATGGCTGGGTTAGGGTTAATGTCCCCTCTTGGCTGGGTTAGGGGGTTAATGTCCCCTCATGGCTGTTAGAGGGTTAATGTCCCCTCATAGCTGGGTTAGGGTTAATGTCCCCTCTTGGCTCTGCCCTCAGAGGACAGTCGAGGAGCAGATGGAGAATCACAGAGAAGTTCATAACAAACATCTGAGTCGCCTCCGAGACGAAATCCAGCAGAAACAGAGAGACCTGGACCAGTTCAGAGAGTGAGACACACACACACTCTCACACACGCACACAGACACACACACACACACACATACACATACACACACACACACACACACACGTGCACACACACCACACGCGCACGCACACACACACACACACACACACACTCAGTTAATAGTCGGTTTCTGTGTCTCAGTGTGACTCAGGCTCTGCAGCTGGAGAACAGGACTCTGCAGTCGGACTGTGAGAAGCTGAGAGCTGACGACCAACACAAAGAGCAGAGACTGCAGAAGCTGCTGTAAGTCTGTCTGTCTGTCTCCTCTGTCTGTCTGTCTGTCTGTCTGTCTGTCTGTCTGTTCCTCTGTCTGTTCCTCTGTCTGTCCCTATGTCTGTCCCTCTGTTCTCAGTGTTTTGTGACTTCTTTTGCCTCTCTCTTGGTTGATGTGATAGTCTGTGTGGAAGAGTTAACCTATCACTATGGAATATACAGTAGCTGTCTATTTCTAAATGTTTAGCTTATGAGCATTGGTTTCTTTGTAAAACTAAGGAATACAAACAAGAATATAATGATTAAATAGCCAAAACTTTCACATTGTTTCATACACACACATTAGCCTGTACATACACACACATTAGCCTGTACATACACACACATTAGCCTGTACATACACACACATTAGCCTGTACATACACACACATTATTTATTTATTTATTTATTATTCTTTCGGACAATTCCACACAATACACAATTTTCTCTTGAAAATATTCATACATCATACTTTGTGTTGTCCGAAGGGAGACGGAAGAAGCCAAAGGCTTATCAGGTCCCGCCCCCATTTTCATCAAATTCGGATTCAGATACACAGTTACTGTTACAGAAAATAAAAATAAAACAAAAAACATTTTTTTTTATATATAGCTATATATATATATATGTATATATATATATATATATATATATATATATATATATATGTATATATACATGTATATATATACATACATACATATATACACATATATATATACATACACATACATATACTTTTTTTTTTTTTTTTTTTTTTTAAGAATCTGCAGTCCAATACACAATCAATTTTAATGTAATTGCTTCAGCTTTTAAGATAAGTTCAGCACAGTTCAGTTTCTCTGTGACAATGCCAAGTGTATAAAGTGTGAAGTGGCCTTGTATTTGGCCTGTTCCATTTCTTAACTGGTAGTCAAAACACTTCTGCAAAAGTATTCAAAAACAAGTCTGACAGCTGGCCTGTATTATTCTTTACAATATTGATATGTAAGTGACATTGACATTGTGCTCAGGTTATTAGTCTGTAATTTTCAATAATTTTTGAAACATAATTTGCTTTGAAATTGCGCAAACTGCAACTCCCTGTGACAACTTCATCAAGTCCATTCCACAGCTTAATACCCTTTACAGAAATCGAAAAGGATTTAAGTGTGGTCCGTACATTTTTCTCAGTGAATTTATCTTTTCTTCTTAAATCATGCAAAACTTCTCTGTCTTCAAACATTACTTGTAAACTTAGCCTGTACATATACACACAGATAGCGCTACCGTAACTCACACAATAGAAAATTAATGAGCTATGCTAACATGAAATTACATCTTTATACCTATTGCAATTATATTCACATAAGTCTTGATTATGATATCTGCAAACAACAACCAAAAGAGGACTTACGGACTTGTTGCTCCAAGGATCCCACGTGTATAGAACATGTATAGAACAGCCCTACAGCAGTATTTCACTGTTAACACTCTGGGAACTCAACTCATCCACTTAACAACAGTAACCTCACAACATGCACTACCATGTGTCACCACTAGGCGTCACACTCGCTCCACCAGTGATGCAGAGCAGAGCCATGAACAGTTACAGTTCTCAGCCAGAGCAACTGGTCAGTATGTTTGAGCCTGACACTAAATGCTCCTGTGTGCTTTACAGGGCACGGTTTATTAACCACATTGTGTTACACTGTAACGCTACACTTGACAACCAGTATTTGAGCTAAGCTAACTAGCGATCGGCACTAGTGTCTTTAGTCTCTAGTGTATATATTTAATAATGCACACTCAGTTAAAATGGTTTCTAGTGAGGCAGCAAGCTAAAAAAAAAAATAATAATAACTATTTGTTCATGGTGTGTCTATGGTGTGTGTGTGTGTGTGTGTGTGTGTGTGTGTGTGTGTGTGTGTGTGTGTGTGTGTGTGTGTGTGTGTGTGTGTGTGTGTGTGTGTGTGTGTGTGTGTGTGTGTGTGTCAGGTTCCTGAATGAGAAGCGAGAACAGGCCAAAGACGATTTAAAGGGTTTGGAGGAAACTGTGGTAAGTGCTTCAGATCTGAGATCAGCTGAATATAAAGAATCATATAATAACCCTCTGTATATACAGGGTTAGGGGTTAGAGGGTAACCCTAACCCTCTTCATATTGCTTACCCCTAACCCTGTATATACACTCAACAAAAATTTAAACGCAACACTTTTGTTTTTACTCCCATTTTTCATGAAATGGACTTAAAGATCTAAAATTCATTCCAGATACACAATATTACCATTTCTCTCAAACATTGTTCACAAATCTGTCTAAATGTGTGATAGTGAGCACTTCTGCTTTGTTGAGATAATCCGTCCCACCTCACAGGTGTGCCACATCAAGATGCTGATCTGACATCATGATTAGTGCTCAGGTGTGCCTTAGACTGTCCACAATAAAAGGCCACTCTGAAATGTGCATTTTTTTGCTTTATTGGGTGTCTGGGGACTCAGAACCAGTCAGTATCTGGTGTGACCACCATTTGCCTCATGCAGTGCAACACATCTTCTTCACATAGAGTTTATCAGATTGTCAATTGTGGCCTGTGGAATGTTGGTCCACTCCTCTTCAATGACTGTGCGAAGTTGCTGGATATTAGTGGGAAGTGGAACACGCTGTCGTATACGCCGGTCAAGCACATCCCAAACATGCTCAATGGGTGACATGTCCGGTGAGTATGCTGGCCATGCAAGAACTGGGACATTTTCAGCTTCCAAGAATTGTGTACAGATCCTTGCAACATGGGGCCGTGCATTATCTTGCTGAAACGTGAGGTGATGTTCATGGATGTATGGCACAACAATGGGCCTCAGGATCTCATCACGGTATCTCTGTGCATTCAAAATGCCATCAATAAAATGCACCTGTGTTCTTCGTCCATAACAGATGCCTGCCCATACCATAACCCCACCACCACCATGGGCCACTCGATCCACAACATTGACATCAGCAAAGCGCTCACCCACACGACGCCACACACGCTGTCTGCCATCTGCCCTGAACAATGTAAACCGAGATTCATCCGTGAAGAGAACACCTGTCCAACGTGCCAGACGCCATCGAATGAGCATTTGCCCACTCAAGTCTGTTACGGCGACGAGCTGGAGTCAGGTCAAGACCCCGATGAGGACGACGAGCATGCAGTTGAGCTTCCCTGAGACGGTTTCTGACAGTTTGTGCAGAAATTGTTTGGTTATGCAAACCAATTGTTTCAGCAGCTGTCTCAGTGGCTGGCCTCAGACGATCTTGGAGGTGAACCTGTTGGATGTGGAGGTCCTGGGCTGGTGTGGTTACACGTGGTCTGCGGTTGTGAGGCCGGTTGGATGTACTGCCATATTCTCTGAAGCGCCTTTGGAGACGGCTTATGGTGGAGAAATGAACGTTCAATGCACGAGCAACAGATCTGGTTGACATTCCTGCTGTCAGCATGCCAATTGCCCTCCTCAATGCTTGTGGCATCTGTGGCATTTTGCTGTGAGACAAAACTGCACATTTCAGGGTGGCCTTTTATTGTGGACAGTCTAAGGCACACCTGTGCACTAATCATGATGTCAGATCAGTATCTTGATGTGGCACACCTGTGAGGTGGGATGGATTATCTCAGCAAAGCAGAAGTGCTCACTATCACACATTTAGACAGATTTGAGAACAGTGTTTGAGAGAAATAGTAATATTGTGTATCTGGAATGAATTTTAGATCTTTAAGTCCATCTCATGAAAAATGGGATCAAAAACAAAAGTGTTGCGTTTATATTTTTGTTGAGTGTATAAACCCCTTTAACGATTTGCTCCTTCAGGCCAAAGAGCTTCAGACTCTCAACAACCTTCGTAAGGTTTTCCTGCTCGACCTCGGAGCACGAGTGACAATCGTAAGAAACTCAGACGCTCCGTGTTCCCTAGCCCTGCTGCTCCATGTTCCCTAACCCTCTCACCCGCTAACCCTCTAACCCTCTAACCCTCTAACCCTCTCACCCCCTAACCCTCTCACCCCCTAACCCTCTAACCCTCTCACCCCCTAACCCTCTAACCCCCTAACCCTCTAACCCCCTAACCCTCTCACCCTCTAACCCTCTCACCCTCTCACCCTCTAACCCCCTAACCCTCTAACCCTCTCACCCTCTAACCCTCTCACCCCCTAACCCTCTAACCCCCTAACCCTCCAAACCTAGCCCTGCTGCTCCATGTTATTATGAAGGAAATGTTTCTGTGTGTGTGTGTGTGCTGTTATAAACCTAAACCTGACCTGTGTTCTGTAAACAGCTGGTTATAAACCTGTCGTCTCTTCTGTAAACAGTCAGAGAGCGACGGAGACGCGGCCGGCGGCAGCGCGGCTCAGAGGCAGAGGATCGTCTTCTTAGAGAACAACCTGGAGCAGCTCAGCAAAGTCCACAAACACGTCAGTCCTGTGTGTGTGTGTGTGTGTGTGTGTGTGTGTGTGTGTGTGTGTGTGCGTGTGTGTGTGTGTGTGTGTTTTTGATTTGATTTGATAAATCTTTATTGTCCCCGAGGGGCAATTTGTTCTGCATTCAGTAGTTAACAATGTCACACAACAAACAAATAATCATAATAAATACAAAACACAGAACATAAAAACATTTAAGCATGAAAGCATACAGGAGACATCATGGAATATAATCATTATTGCTTAAGAAAGACAAAGCTGCTGCCCTAGTTTGTTTAGGAAGCCAACAGCTGAGGGAACAAATGATGTTAGATATCTGTTTGTTTTGGCCCTCTTCCTGTAAGTATAGCTCCTCCCTTGTGGCAGGAGTCGAAACTCTGTGGCAAACTGTGTGTGTGTGTGTCTGTGTGTGTGTGTGTGTGTGTGTGTGTGTGTCTGTGTGTGAGAAGCAAAGTCCAGAAACACTGTGTCTCTCCTCCCCCCTCCCCCCCTGTAGCTGGTGCGTGATAACGGAGACCTGCGCTGTGAGCTCCCTAAGCAGGAGAAGCGTCTGCTCTCCCGCCCCTCTCTCTCTGTCCCCCTCTCTCTCTCTTTCTCCCTTTCTCTCTCTCTCTCTCCCCCCTCTCTCTCCCTCTCTCTCTCTCTCTCCCCATGTTAACCCTATGTCCCTCTCCCCCTCTCTCTTTCTAGCTGGTGCGAGATAATGGGGACCTGCGGTGTGAGCTTCCTAAGCAGGAGAAGCGTCTGCGTGCGACAGCAGAGCGAGTGAAGCTGCTGGAAGGTTCCCTCACGGCGGCCAAGGCTTCAGCGCTACGCGACCGGCAGCGCTACAACCTCGAGCTGCAGCGCATCAGAGAGGCAGCCAGGGCCAAGCAGAGAGCAGGCCAGACTGCCCACATAGGTGGGTTTACACACAGCCCAGGCTCTGTAAACAGGGTTAATACACAGCCTAGGCTCTGTAACCAGGGTTAACACACAGCCTAGGCTCTGTAACCAGGGTTAACACACAGCCCAGGCTCTGTAACCAGGGTTAACACACAGCCCAGGCTCTGTAAACAGGGTTAATACACAGCCCAGGCTCTGTAAACATGGTTAATACACAGCCTAGGCTCTGTAAACAGGGTTAATACACAGCCCAGGCTCTGTAAACAGGGTTAATACACAGCCTAGGCTCTGTAAACATGGTTAATACACAGCCTAGGCTCTGTAAACAGGGTTAATACACAGCCTAGGCTCTGTAAACAGGGTTACTACACAGCCCAGGCTCTGTAAACAGGGTTAATACACAGCCCAGGCTCTGTAAACAGGGTTAATACACAGCCTAGGCTCTGTAAACAGGGTTAATACACAGCCTAGGCTATGTAAACAGGGTTAATACACAGCCCAGGCTCTGTACACAGGGTTAATACACAGCCTAGGCTCTGTAAACAGGGTTAATACACAGCCTAGGCTCTGTAAACATGGTTAATACACAGCCTAGGCTCTGTAAACAGGGTTAATACACAGCCTAGGCTCTGTAAACTGGGGCAGAGAGAGAAGTGGTTCACAGCCTTGTTGCAGTGGTGGTGGGTTCAAATCCGACCCGTGTACCTTTACTGCAGGTCATCCCCTCTCTCTCTCTCTCTCTCTCTCTGTGTCTCTCTCTCTCTCTCTCTCTCTCTCTCTCTCTCTCTCTCTCTCTCTCTCTCTCTCTCTCTCTCTCCATTTCAACTCTGTACTGTCTAATAAAGCTTGAAAATACCTCAAAAAATTATTTTTCAAAAATAAAAGACACAGCCTAGGGTCTGTTAACTGGCATGTTGCTAGCTATGGTGGCCCCTTTGTTTAGGTACTGGTTTACAGAGTCTAGGCTAGGCTGTGTATTATCACTGGATTTGTTTTCAGCTCACACAAAGTACTGACAGGTAGCGGATCATGAAGAGATATTCACTGATTTTGACAACAAGCGTCTCCAGAATCACTGACTACACCTTTAGAGTCGCAGTCCTCTTCACAGCAGACCCGGGTTAGAATCCAGCCCGGGTCGTTCTCTGCATGTCATTCCCCTCTCTGTCTGTCTGTCTGTCTGTCTGTCCTCTTCACAGCAGACCCGGGTTAGAATCCAGCCCGGGTCGTTCTCTGCAGGTCATTCCCCTCTCTCTCTGTCTCTACAAAGTTAATAATAATAAAAAAAATAAAAATTACAACAGATAAAGTGTCTGACTGTCGGTGTGTCCCTGCAGCTAAGCCAATCAGAGCGGGCCACCAGCAGCCAATGAGAAGCAGCCATGTGTCTGTCCGCCCGACCGTCCGGGCCGGGGGGGCGACGGCCCGGGCCGGGGGGGCAACCGCCAGCCCCCGCCACTCAACCCGCCACAGGGACTGACACACCTGTCACCTGTACACCAGAAGGTTTGAGCCTTTGTTTATTAGGGTTTATTAATGTTTATTATTGTTGACTATAAACTATGTGGAACCCACTGCAGCACTAGGTAGGACACGCCCACCTCAGCATTCCCGCGCTATGATTGGCCAGGCACTGCAAAGGAAGATCTGGAATCACGTCACAATGGCATTAGACTCTAAACACATTTCTGCTTTGGAAATTCTGTAATATTTACACATCTCAAGGAAACTGAACATGTGGTTAGGGTTAGGGTTACTGTCACTGTATCACTAGGCTGGAGGTCCGACCAACGGCTAACGATAAACTTTATTATGTTTTTACATTCCTGCCGACGCGACTCTGGCAAATATACGATATGTTTTCCACTTCGCAGGTCGAGATCGTAAATTAATTTCAATCGATTAAACCTGGAACTGCAATGGGTTGATGTGATAGATACATAGACATAGATCTGCAGTGGGTCATAGATATATAAACATAGAGCTGCAGTGAGTTAGTGTCACAGATACATAGACATATATCTGCAGTTCCATTATAAAGAGTAAACAAAGATCTTCTTCTTCACAGGTAACAGACCGTTCTGCCTTTAAGCCTTTCTACAACTCTCCACCTTTACAACCAACAAGTGCTTTCCCCCCCATCTCTTTCTCTCTCTCTCTCTCTGTCTCTCTCTCTCTCTTTCCCTTGCTCTCTTTCTCTCTTTCTCCCCCTCTCTCTCTCTGTCTCTCTCTTTCTCTCTCTCTCTCTCCCCCTTCCCCTCTTCCTCCCCCTCTCTCTGTCTCTCTCTCCCTCTCTCCATCCCTCTCTCTCCCTCTCACACACAGTAGCCTTTGGCTCCACAAACATCCACTTAATGTGTTTGAAGTCAGTGAGTTCAATAAGTGAACTGTTTGGACATAGATGTATTAATGTTGGTTAGTGTAAATGTCCCAGGTGAACTGACTCAATATTTTGACTAATCATTAATGGACCAAATCATTCAGTCAGAATCAGACGTTGTGTATTCAGTGGGTTATTTGTTATATTTCCTCCACAAACAGAACGATTCATAATACTCTGAAATCAGTGTTTTAAAAAGTCATTAAAGTCAAATATATTCATCAAACGGTCGGGTATCGTTACCCAACCATGTTCATGAAGAGTTCGTAATGTTTTACTTTCAGCCAAAGTTATGATGAAATGTATTTTTGCCTTTTCTTTGATTGTGAAAGACACGATAGAAAGATTGTGATTATATTTAAGTTTTTATTTTAATGTTAATCTCAGGATTTAAGATGAATTGAGATATCAAGTTTCTCCTCACATTTCAAAACTGGATTTAGTGTTTCACTGACATTGATTGTTTGTTTTTAATAGTTTTTATAGATTTAATATATAGTGTTAGTCCTGTTGTTACTGGAGTCATGTGGAAACACTCTGTCTGTGGATTTAAATCTTATTAAAACGCTTCAGTGTTTGTGTCACAATTTTATCGTTAAATCTGATCCGCTGCTTTGTTTAATATCATGCTGTATTTACTCTCTGATAGACTGAGGAGAGATGATGGTCAAATTCATGAATCGTATAGAAAACATTATGATGAGCATCAGCACTAAAATAAACATTCTCTCCAAACTTTGAAAACACGAGTTTATTTGTCACAGTCCAAACTAAAGCTGGAATGAGCTGAAAGGGCTCTGCTCTGTGGATGAATGCACACACACACACACACACACACACACACACACACACACACACACACACACACACACACACACACACACACACACACACACCACACACACACTCTCTCTATGCTCATGAGCTAAAGAGCTGTGTGTTGTGGATGAGGATGAACTCTACGATGCTGTTCTGGTAGAGCATGTTGAGCGCCATGTTCGCGCCCTCGCTCTGCGGCCAGAGCAGCGTGGGCCCAAGCACGATGCCCAGGCTCTGGGTCGACATCTGGTTCTGTCTGCACGAAGCCAGCACTCTGCAACACACACAAGCACACACACACGCCTGTTAGCGCTCTGTGTTTTGTTCTTTATGTTGTTACATGGCTTGTCTTAAAATGGGTTTACTGTTCGTTTATTCCTTGCTCATTTTGTGTTAAGATACATTAAGTTATGTAGGCCTATTTGTCAACTTGACAATGCAATTTAACTTTCAAACTTAGTTCTGCTTTCTTGCCTTCTTTTTAAGATTTTTCCCATTAAGAACATTGTGACAAACAACCCCATAGTGTGTGACAACCGACCCCTTGATGGTTTTTTTTTTGTCACAATGTGTCAGGGTGTCTGATGATTAATTTCTAATTTATTACAATAAGTTGGAAAATGAGTGGGGTACATATTTCAAGCCAACACCTTAAGCTTCAATTTAATGTAGGAATGACTATTGAAAGATGTTTAGGTGATGAGCAATTCACACTTGAGTAAAAAGTGTGCCTACTTACCCCGTTCTCCCTATGCATTGGGGGGCGGTTGAGTAGGAAAAGTAATCTATCGATCCATACAAAAAATCTAAACGTTTTATTTCGAAAATTATAAAATATTTTTAAATAATTTGATATAGTTCCATGTTTTTAGGAATTACCATATTAAATGAATCTAATTGTTTATGAAACATTTCTGTAGAATGACCAATGGAGTAATGAACTAATGGTTTTAAACGATAAATAGTGTGTGTGTGTGTGTGTGTGTGTGTGTGTGTGTGTGTGTGTGTGTGTGTGTGTGTGTGTGTGTGTGTGTGTGTGTGTGTGTGTGTGTGTGTGTGTGTGTGTGTGTGTGTGTGTGTGTGTGTGTGTGTGTTCATGTACCTGTGCATGTGGCTGAACAGCAGCTTCATGGTGTCATGGTTCGGTTCGGGCAGATCCTGGATCAGTTTCTTCACCGCCTGAACTTTGTGTTTCGATTCTTTGATTTCTGTTCAGGGGAAATACACACACACACACACACACACACACACACACACACACACACACACACACACACACACACACACACACACACAGTCAGATTTGTATTATTAATTAAATTAATAATATTACAAACATTGTTTACAAACCATCAAGTCAATTGAATGAACAAATCGGCGTAACAACTCTCCTACATGTTTCAGATAAGTGTCAGCTTTTTATGTAAGATGAAATCACAAAGTTCCAATGTGAGTTAAACTAGTAGTGACTTACTGATGGCCTCCACAAAGGGCTGGAGGAACAAACACCCCCCCAGAGACAGACACACACACACAGGCAGATAGACAGACAGACACACACAGACAGACAGACAGACAGACACACACACACACAGACAGACAGACAGACACACAGACTCACTGATGGCCTCCACAAAGGGCTCGAAGAAGCAGAAGGGGAACAGCGGCTCGGGAAGCTCACGGAAAAACAACTTGAGGGCGCCGGTCACCACGTGGATATCCTCCCACTGACTGTGATCCAGGTCCAGGGCCTCCTCTGTACACACACACACACACACACACACACAGACACGGTCATTCTGCATGTTAGAACACTACACACACACACACACACACACACACACACACAGACACGGTCATTCTGCATGTTAGAACACACACACACACACACACACACACACACACACACACACAGACAGGATCATTCTGCATGATTATGACTCCAGAACACACACACTGCAAACCGACCCTGATCGATGATGAAGCGAAGTTTCTGGATCGTTGCCAGATTTCCACTGACTCTGTAAATCCCATCGACCGCCAAACCTGAAAACAGAAAATCAATGAATGAGTTAAACTATTAACCCTCTAACCCTCTCACCCTCTAACCCTCTCACCCTCTAACCCTCTCACCCTCTAACCCCCTAACCTTCTCACCCTCTCACCCTCTCACCCTCTCACCCCCTAACCATCTAACCCTCTCACCCTCTAACCCCCTAACCATCTAACCCTCTATTGATAAGAGTTGCAGAGAAGTTAAAGATGATTATGAAGAGCATTTTAAAGTATCAGATAATACAGAGGAAGTCATTGATAATAATTAGTAAACGTACCTCTCTTGTCCACAGTGTCCACACACATCTGAACGAAGCGGGGCACCGTGCCTCCTTCACGCTCACACAGCGTGGACAGACGACAGCCAAACACCCGATCTGACAGGTCACAACGTTATAATCCAGTGTATCAGTTATACACACACATACACTGTCTGATTATTCATCATGTCATTCGAACCTGAACCTCTCTGATTCTGCTCGTTAGTCATGTTTCTACAAACTGTTTTCATGGTGTATTTCATATTTCTCTCAGTGCTGCTGGTGAATCCAGGGTTTCAGGGAAGAAGAGAGGGCTGTCCTATTACTGTTGGAAAAACATGGACAATGTCTTCCTAAATCCTGACCTTCTAAGATTATAACGTTTTTTGTTTCTGCAGCTTTTCTCTTTCCCAGTTTCTCTTGTATTAGTTTATTTAAAGTGAACAACACTTAAAGGGGACATATTATGCAAAAACTCGGGTTTAAATGTATATTTCCGAGGTCTACTAGAAAAGATTTTAATGGTTTATTGTTCAAAAAACCCATTAGTTTTCTACCATTTCCCATTTCTTCATCGCCTTTTCCAGCCTCTTCTGCTCTCTATCTCAAAAGGTTGATTTTGACATCTACCCCCCTTCGCAACAATCCTAGTCTGCTCTGACTGGTCAGATCTACATGGGCGTGCATGCACCGCCCTGCGCATTTACTCTATACCTACCTATATGGGCATGGCACACACCCAGCTGTCAGTTTTGTTTACTTTTGGCCAATGCAGCATGGAGATCGATGTTACCATGTTTAGCTTCATTTCTACAGCAAATGTCAGCACACTTATCACTTCTAAACCAAAAGCTTTACAACTGAACCTGGTCAGGCAGGAGTCTGAACTGAAAACTGTGACAATTGAATCAAGATTTCTGGTTTCCCTGACATTATCCTCAGGTAAATACAGTTTAAATATGTCACAGTCAATAACAGAATATGAGCTAAGTATTTATGCAAAAAACTCCTAACTTGTAACATACAACGTTTTATGTATGTCTCTACAGGTTAAACTGGGGAATAATCTACAACCCAGTGGAGGGAAAAAGCTTTAGTTGTGAAGCCATGCTGAGGTAACATGTAAACATGTACAGTAACGAGGCAGGAAAGGAATGTATCATGTCAAGATTCACTGGAAAGGCATTATCTTTTGTAAAAGAAATAAAAAGTATAGAAATAATAAGTCAGAGCTGCAAATTATCTGACACCCTTTCAATATCTAATAGATAATGTATCATTTGTATTGTGATCACCTGTTTATAATAAAGTTTTACTGTTAAATGTATTGTGTTGCTAACTGTCACTGTTTGCTTTGTGTAATAAAGGATTACTTGAAAATCACAGTCTGGATGTTGGAATAGTTTTCTGACCTATCTACATGCATTGACTTATACGTTTTTTTTTTAATTCAACCCTTTATCTCTCTGAAGATTTATTATACAACAGTACCATTACATTTAAAAAAGACCAAAACCATATTTAAAAATAAAGCAGTTTATTCATAGCCAGTGAAATGGAAATATAAAGTGTACATATCAAACAGAAGCAAAGCCATAACTTGTATGTAACTGTCCAGTTGTTGCTGGTGGGCCCTGAAGAAGACCACCTGTCCCACCCAGTGAACAGTCTCCTCTGATGGAACAGATAGTGTGGTCCATCAGGTCACTCATATCTGTAAAACATGACACATTCAATGTTATATCATGTAGCCTAGCTGAAATATACATCATACATCTGTAGTTATGGCAAAGCTACAAACTAATGAAAATATATTTTTCTTCCATTATTAAATAAGATACTACTACTAATAAGTTCAGTATAGCCCTTGCTCAAGAAGCAACAAGTTCTGAGTGATACTGTGTTCTTTATGAAATATAATGGACAGGAAACAAACAGCAGGAGAGGCAACTTACAGTAGGCTATTCCTGTCTATTATAGTGTACATAAACACTGGAGATGTAATAGGCCTACTGCTGCATGTACCACGACTGCTTGCATAACTACACACTGTCAACAATAAACAGACCAAACCAAATAAAGCTAACGGTTAAGCTAGCGGCATTATCTCGTTTCAGTCGGTGTTGGTTATCATAGGAGGGATAAATTAAAGCACATTACACACATTGAACTCATAAACGGACAGATTTGTTTTTAAATAGGACTACTTACATTTCCAGAGGAGAGATGGTGTCTCTCAGTCTTCCAGGCACACAATCTCCTCCACACTCCAGTATAACGGCAGATCACACTAGATTGCCAACCTTTGCTGGGCATAGCCTAACAAAAAATGAAGTAAATCCATTCAGCCCTGGTCTGCTTCGAGGCTTGGGTGTGATGGTTTGCTTGAGGATGAGCTCACACTGCAGCTTGCTTCTGCTCTGTTGTTGCATTAGCAGGTGCAGTTCCAGGTGTGTGTTGTTACCAACGGGGCGTCTTGATTTGCCAATCAACTGCCGAGTTTCTGGCGAGCTTTCCCTTGGGAGTATTTATGTTAATGAAAACCAACCAATTTCGTCATCAGTCGGTGTTTTTTGGGACAGATCTTCAAATCCCCCCTTTTTCGAAATAAGCATCCCAGAAGAAACTGACATATTTGTCTTTTTGAAGCTTGTGTGTGCTGGTAGGGACCCCAATAACCTAAAAAGTGTGCCCAAACACCGGCAATGTTTGGTTTTTCATAATATGTCCCCTTTAAGGCATTTGTCATTCATCGTTTAACCCGTGTGTGTGTGTGCGTGCGCGCGTGTGTGTGTGTGTGTGTGTCGGACCTTTGATGAGGCCTTTCTCCTGCAGAGTTTTCATGGACGGCCGTCTGCTGATGAACTTCTTCAGTCGGTTCTTCACTCCGTTTTTATCGGCGCTGTCTGAAGCGCTGTGTTTCAGTTTGAACATGTCTACGGAAACATGAGAGAACTTTGTTTAAACACTCCCTGCATTCCGAATCGCATACTTTCTACTATATAGTATCTAGAAAAAAGATTTAGGATGTCCCAATTCTTGTGGCCAGATTTAGGATGGTTAGAAGTACCCGGATGTCCTACTTCGTCCGGCCAAGATTGTTAGTGTTGAAAACTTCATCCTATTTGTGCGATTCTGACCCACAATCCAGTGCGCACCTGAAGTGACGTCACATCGATGAAGCCTCCACATGAAAACAAACTGGGATGCGCCGGATATAAAAGCAAGAGGCAAGATCAAGGAGCCATGTTATGATGAAATAAAAGAGTAAAAGTATGTCCCAATAGTATGCCTACTGCATCCTAACTAGATTATTTTTATCGTCGGATGTAGTATGTGGAATAGAGAAAAGAGAGAGTATATGATTCGGAATGCAGGGACAGTATATGTGTTAGGGTTAGGCTGTGTATTCAGGGTTAGGGTTATGTTATATGGACATACACAGCTGGTATATAGTATTAATCATTGCTGTCCAACACATGA
Source organism: Hyperoplus lanceolatus (assembly GCA_026929865.2). NCBI lineage: Eukaryota > Metazoa > Chordata > Actinopteri > Uranoscopiformes > Ammodytidae > Hyperoplus > Hyperoplus lanceolatus. The sequence continues at coordinate 28,202 of CM049405.1, read as the reverse complement.
ATAACTTGAGTTACAGTCTGAGATACTGACTGATGGAGCGGGTTAGGGGTTAGGGTTAGTACTGACTGATGGAGCGCCGGTGTGCCGGGTTTCTCTGCTTGGGGTTTGGCGAGTTGGAGCCGCGTCCGGGTAACGAGCTGTGACGAGGCAGAAAGTCTGAAGAGTTTGACCGCCGCAGAGAAAACCCTCCGACTGCTTCGGTCTGAAGACAACAGAATAATGAGGGTTAGTTAAACTAGATATATATATACGGTATGTAAGGGTAGTTAACATATATATATATATATATATATATATATATATATATATATATCAGTGATTCTTGAGAACCGGGACAAAAGGCCATCTTCCATATATAACTGCTGTTATGTTTAAAACTAAACATATTTAAAATTGTAGATGTTATTAGGGATTAAGAATAGAATGTCTGGAGCACAATTATCCCCTTAAATTAAATGTTATCATTATTATGTCAAATATATGACACTTGTTATCTTCTCGTGACGTCAAAAACAGTGTGTCCTCAGAGAAGGTTTCAACCTTTCATATGCAATAAAACCTATTAAACATGTACTTCAATGATTAAAACAAGCTTTTTTCATCAAACCCTAAATAATCTCTCATATCAATAAAAACAGTTTTTCTACAACACATTCATGTTTTATAAGGTTTCTAAGTGTTGGGACCACTCTACTGTAAATCAACACCGTCAGACATTTCATTATGTAAAATGTAATAAAATCAGGCGAAATATGGGGCAGCTGTCACTTTGAAGGACCTCTTGTCACATTCTACCTCTGCAGAGTACATTAGAGTCAGACAGGCTCTGATAAGTGTTGTAGTTTTAGAATATTTTACACTCTGAATCTTGAAAGTCCTGTGTCACAACCATGATACGTCAACACCGACTTACAATTCCTGAAGAAGTTATATGAAATGTTTCGATAATTTTATTTTCCTGAAGTAGTTCATACTAGCACTTAACATCAACAGAAAAACCAAATGGCTACTAGATAAATTCCAGTTGTTCTGTTTAAGAAACGTTAAATATGTCAACACCGTCAGACAGGAAATCTGACGGTGGTGATAGGACAATGACGGTAAAAAAAACAAAAGCTGGGAGGTTGTGTCAAAGCTTAGCTCAGTAGCTTAGCATATGTTGGATACAAACATATCATTTCATTTGCCTAAACATAGGGTTTGTATTTTTTCAACATTGCACCCTGTTTTGTCCCACTTCTCAAGAATCACTGATATATACCGTATGTAAGGGTTAGTTAAACTAGATATATTTACATTATAATAAGGTTAGTTTACATAGATATATAAACAGTAGGCTATATATATATATATATATATATATATATATATATATGGATGGTTACTAGCTGCTTATTACACTGATAAATGCTCTGTTCTGATTGGTCACGGTATTCTAACCCTGACCCAATGGAATCCTTGTTCAACATGTATCAGGAGAGCAGGACCTCAGGAGGTGAATGTCTGAAAGGACTCCAGTCAAGACGACGTGAGTTTGTTTACCTGCACATTGACATAGTTACTGTTGCTATGAGCAAAGTGTGATCATGTAGCGGACTAGTTTTTGACCGTTGCCAAAAAAAACATTTTGCTTAAATGAATCGGTAAAGTTAATTAGTAGCCATGCAATAAGCGGGATGATGTATATTGAACGGGTGGTGACCGGTTGGCTACACATTATCCTTTACTTCCATCCCAGTAAAGAAGCTTTATCATATCAGTGAGTCTATAGATGAGTTTGGTTCTTACAGAAGAGCCGACAGCGTTCCTCAGGCCAGTGAACCATCGCGTGGCCGTAGACACAGAGTCGCACTGCAGCAGGAGCTCACTGCCTGAGACGGTCTGGATCTGGTAACAAGAGGGAAACACTCAACAGTGAAAACAGTCACTAACCCTAAGCCTATGGATTCATCTGTGTATCTCAATGAGCATAAAACCGCTGGACAGTCTTCATAAATAAACTCTTGATTTCAATGACCCTGTGTGTGCGTGCGTGTGCGTGTGTGTGTTTGTGTGTGTGTTTGTGCGTGTGTGTGTGTGTGTGTGTGTGTGTGTGTGTGTGTGTGCGTGGTGCGTGTGTGTTTGTGTGTGTGTGTTTGTGCGTGTGCGTGTGTGTTTGTGTGTGTGTGTGTGTGTGTGTGTGTGTGTGTGTGTGTGTGTTTGAACCTGGATGACGTTTTTCCTGCTGGACTTCTCTGTGTTCCATTCTATCATGGCGCCGCTCAGCTCCACCACGTCCGTCTTACTGCCGGCTTTCTGCAAAGCCCCAAACATCCCATAGATTAACACATACCCCTAACCCTAACTGTAACCCTTCTGCAAAGCCCCAAACATCCCATAGATTAACACATACCCCTAACCCTAACTGTAACCCTTCTGCAAAGCCCCAAACATCCCATAGATTAACACATACCCCTAACCCTAACTGTAACCCTTCTGCAAAGCCCCAAACATCCCATAGATTAACACATACCCCTAACCCTAACTGTAACCCTTCTGCAAAGCCCCAAACATCCCATAGATTAACACATACCCCTAACCCTAACATCACATACATTAACACATACCTAAGTCTAACACATATTAACACATCACACATTCATTCCTAACCCTTACCAAGGAAAAGTAGCCTTATACTTACCTAAAACTAAAAGTACTTTTATAATCTTACTGATATTTTCCATGAAATACCTTTGAACTAAATTGATTACACAATTCATCTTGTTTCATCCTTATTAAAGACAGAAGTAGTTAGGTAATGTTCTACTATTGTATATTAGGTTATGTACAACTATGAGTTGTTTTTCTATCTTCCTCAACAGGGGCGACTGTTGCTCAGGTGGTATAGCAGGTCGGCCAATGATCGAATGGTTGGCGGTTCAAATCCCGCCCCGCTACTTGTGTCATGTTCGTTGTGTCCTTGGGCAAGACACTTCACCCACCTTGCCTTGTGTGAATGTTGATGGTAAGCCTGATATCGGTGTATGAATATGTGTGTGAATGGTAATGTGTAAATGGGAACAGGTCTTCCATGAAAAAAAGGTCTCCGGTCTCAATAGGATTTACCTGTATGAATAAAGGTTAGAATAAGGGTTAGGGTTAAACATTCACCTGATTATTCTCTTTATAGAGCAGCAGCTGATCCGAGGTCAGGACGCTCCACATCAGATTCCAGTTCTTTCTCAGTTTCTTCCCGCTGTCGCAGAGTTTAGCAACATTCAGGTGTTCACCTGTCAGAGCCACCTGCTCTCTCACACACACACACACACACACACACACACACACACACACACACACACACACACACACACACACACACCCCAGGTTCTGGGATTAACAGGCGGTGGTCTTTGTTTTGTTTTGATGGAGTGAATGTACAGAAGATATTTCATCATATCCATATTTTAATGAAACTGAACTATACTTGTGTGTGTGTGTGTGTGTGTGTGTGTGTGTGCCTCACCTCGTGTCCTGCCACCATGTTGTGCTGAGACTGATTCCTGCGATGTCTGTTGATCTACAGACACACAGATACAAACGGACTTATATTAGGGCTGTCAAGCGATTAAAAAATTTATCTAATTAATTACAGGCTCTGTGATTAATTAATCTAAATTAATCGCATACTTATATGACACTTTTTTGCCTGTTCATAAACAGCTGTAGACTATCCTACAGTTTGTTTCTCTCTCTCTCTCTCTCTCTCTCTCTCTCTCTCTCTCCGTCTTTCATAGCTCTGTCTCCTCTCCTTAGCCAGGTTTCTAGGCTACATGAAATAAAACCAGCAGGCTAAATGAAGACTGTCTATCTCCAAAACGCGCCGACTCATTCGCCATCGTACTACTCAAAGCCAAAAATATTGACACACACACACACCCACACACACACACACACCCACTCTCGTCTCACCCCTTTTGCACCGGGTCAAAGGGAACTATAGAAGTGCGATTAATCTGCGTTATTTTTTTAATCGCGTTACAGTTTTTTACGATTGCTAAACCACAGTGGGCACAACTGGAACGACAAGTGCAAAACTCTAACAACAGTCTGCAGAGCAGCGGTTCATTCAGACCAAACTGTAGCTCGTTTTAGCTCGTTTTTCATTGCTTATACACAACCTTCAAAACTCTACATACCTATCTCATGGCTTAACCACAGCCTGCACAACACTGTGGATTTCCAGCACTTTTTTCAAATGCTAACACACTGCTGCCACAACTATAAACCACACATTCAAAACATAATTAATCCCTTTCAAACACTGCGGTTTGCAATTTCAACTCAAACACTAAGATGTCTTGTTTAGACTTGTTAGTGAACATATATACAGTATAAAGGGAAATATATATTTCTTTGGAAATGGACCCAGGAAGACAGGTTGTTGGAGGGAGAAGAGTGGCAGTGAGAGTGTGGATGTGTGGAGGAAGACCTAGAAGACATAGAGCTGTAATGTCTGATGAAATACAGTAAGGGCAACACTGATAGACCCTGTTGTGAATCATGGTCTCTCATTGAGAGAGGCAGGGTTGAGAGTGCAACCCAATCTGCAAAAATCTAAAGTTGCATCTGTAATATGAATTTTCCAGCAAACAAACAGCTTAGAGTTGCACCCTTACAGTAAATGACAACATTACAGTAATTGATTTCTGTATTATAATTTTAGAATATTTACACAGATAAATACTACATTTGGAAATGTTTTCAATAAAGTATACAAAATGTGTGTCTATTGAAGCAAACTTCTGATTTTCATTTCTTTTTGTTTTCCTAAAAAAAATGGTATGTTATAAAATAAACAATTTCATGTGAAAGAATTTCACCCTTTCATCAAAGAAAATATTATGTAATTTGTGTGAAATAACTCATATTATTCAAACTGTAAAGATTAAAAGTTTGTAATTTGCGTATTGGGGTTTGATGCTAGTGTTTGTACTCTGAGCAGGTTCTGAGTGACAGTGTGTGTTATCTCAATGAGGCTGGTTCATAGTGTTTGCTGCTCTGAGCAGGTTCTGAGTGACAGTGTGTGTTATCTCAGTGAGGCTGGTTCATAGTGTGTGCTGCTCTGAACCTGTTCTGAGAAAGGGGTTATGGGGGGGTTTGGGGGTTTGGGAGGGAGTGCAGGTGAAGTGAACTGCTCAGCTCCAGTGACTGTTGGTAGTGCAGACTGTAGTTAGAGTTTTGCACTTTGAGCTACAGTTGTGCCCACTGTGGTTTAGCGATCGAAAAAAACTGTAATTTTTCTGTGATTAATTAATCCAAATTGACGCGTTAATTTGACAGCCCTAGTTATTATATTATATTATTTCATACTAATATAATCACCAACAGATGATCATGTAATAAAACTCTCTGATGTTCTCACAGGTTTCTGAGGAAGGTCTGTGTCCTGCAGCACCATGGACTTGGACTGACTGAGGCGATCTCCAGAAGTCTGGGAGCTCTTAGCACGCAGCGCTACAGCCCCAGCGGTGGGCCCCGTAGCCGCAGAGTTAGGCCCCCTGGCCCCAGAGTTAGGCCCCCTGGCCCCAGCGTTAGGAACCACAGCTCCCAGCCCCGATGAGCCGCACAGCCCTGTGGCCCGCGGTGGAGGCTGCGGAGGCTTTGACACATTCTGGAGATTAGTGATTCTGTGGACAAGCAAATAAACAAGTAACACAATTATTATTATTATTCTTTTTTCAAGATTGTTTTTTTTTGGCATTTTCAATTATTTATTAGACAGTAGAGACAGAGATGAAATGGGTCAGAGAGGGGAATGACATGCAGAGAACGACCCGGGCTGGATTCTAACCCGGGTCTGCTGTGAAGAGGACTGAGCCACTAATATGTTAGTATATGTATGCAGTAAAGATGCATACATCAAAACTCTTACTAAACATATATAATGAATTTGTATTTTTATAAATAATACATATGTAAATAGTGTTTACATTTATAATGATGGATCTTATGCATAAATACATGAACACACATATTCATTTGTATAGTCTACTATTATTATATTTGCAGACTATACAGATATATATATGCATAGATGCAAATATCAAAATGTATATTGCGTATGTGTCTGCTTCTACTACTTCCTATGCATACAGTGTATAGTGTTCAGAGTAGGAAAACCTGAAGGGATAAAGGTGTGAGTCTGTTTGAGCCTTAGACACATCAGAAACATGAAGAAGAATGGAGGCTGGGGCCATCTGAAAGCAGCTCACAAAGACCCATCAAATCTCTCAACACTTTGTGATTCACACATAGTTTAAGACACATTTCAGCCTCAGAGGGTTAGGGTTAGAGAGATGAGCGGTGGCTGTTCTCTAGACTCAAACCACAGTGTGAAGTTTGAGCAACAGGAAACAGCTTCTATACGGAAGCTGGGACGTCAGCCTCACATTATATGAACAACTGTTAGGTTGTTATCATCACTCACATTGTGCAGCTTAACTTTTATTACTGCATTACATATCTGCTTCTCTAAAAATACATCAATCTGCCCATATAAGGGCGTCTATGAAGAAAGGTTGGGTCCACCAGTTGAGTCGGCCCAGGGTCTGGAGCATGGTAACAAGCCTTCAGAGAAGGGTTAGAGCCCACAGCCCAGTGTCCTCCTAAACAAGGGCTACAGCCCAGTGTCCTCCTAAACAAGGGCTACAGCCCAGTGTCCTCCTAAACAAGGGCTACAGCCCAGTGTCCTCCTAAACAAGGGCTACAGCCCAGTGTCCTCCTAAACAAGGCCTACAGCCCAGTGTCCTCCTAAACAAGGGCTACAGCCCAGTGTCCTCCTAAACAAGGGCTACAGCCCAGTGTCCTCCTAAACAAGGCCTACAGCCCAGTGTCCTCCTAAACAAGGGCTACAGCCCAGTGTCCTCCTAAACAAGGGCTACAGCCCAGTGTCCTCCTAAACAAGGGCTACAGCCCAGTGTCCTCCTAAACAAGGGCTACAGCCTGCACTCATGTAGACAAACACACAGCTGGATGATTAAATGTGTTCTTACCTTGTGCCCGCCATTGCAGTGTGACAGAGAGTCTGGCTGCTTCAGGAAGTCAACGTGTGTGTGTGTGTGTGTGTGTGTGTGTGTGTGTGTGTGTGTGTGTGTGTGTGTGTGTGTTACTCATCACATGCTCCAGCCGTCTGTCACAGACCTGATGCAACTCCACTTCCTGAAACACTTCTGTTTGTGTAGAAACATCAGCAGAAATATGAGAAACTTTTTACTATTTTCAAACCTTCCTTTGTGGTTGATATTGATTTCTAGTTCACAGTAAGAACCGACTCATACGGTACAGTCTCAATGTTTTTTTTTTTAATGAAGTTTTACTGAAGAGTTATTGAAGTTTAAATCTGTCAATATCTTTACAACTTTTCTACAGTCTGGAACTGTATGTCCTCTGTAACATTAAAATAAGTACACTCACACACTCTCTCTCTCTCTCTATCTCTCTCTCGCTCTCTCTCACACACACACACACACACACACACACACAGACACACACACACACACACACACACACACACACACACACACACACACACACACACACACACACACACACACACACACACACACACACACACACACACACACGCACACCACTGGTTCTCAAATGGTTGAGTTTAAATGCATGTGAAATGCCTCCATCTGGTGGTGACCAGTGGTAGTGACGCAAAGCCTTGTAATCAGGTCAGTAGTTGTAGACAGGTGTGCAAACAAACAGTGAATGCTGAGAGAGCACACAGTGTTTTGCTGCTCCAGACACACTGTGATACTGACAGAGTATAGATTAGTACTTTAGATATCACAACAAAAGTTACAGTGATATTAGCGTCAGTTTATTTTCTCTATACTTTTCAGTCAATAGATTCATTTTGCTGCATGTCAGAGCTGAGAGCCAACACATGCACATGCTCACACACAACCTACCGGACAGACTACAATCAACTTCAACAAACCAAGTAAGTGCATAAAGGCTTTAGCTAGGCACCACATTAAGAAAGCTATTGACCTAACACCACTGACAGACAGACTTGTAGGGTTAAGTTTACAATTGGTTGGGTTAAGGTAAACCTAATTCACCACTGCAAGGTTTCAATCACTTACACAGCATATAATGCTCTTTAAAGATAAGCTGGGGATGGTAATGTTTCAACAATCTAAATTTAACTGTAAGGATTATTAAATAAAAAGTCAGATTTAACATGAATTAGTGATGTATGTGCTTTAAACAAGTGGTGATGCTCATCAACTTTCAATAATCTAACTGTAGCACATACTGAACCCCATTCTGTCATGAACCGTCACTTCTCCTCAGTCCATAACAGAGGAACTAATGGGATAACTGGGGAGGGTGATTGGGTGTCAAGGCTACTCTATGCTCCAAATCCGTGCGTAAATAGAGACATACGTTATTGACGTTATATCCGTCACTGCGCTCATACTTCCATGCGTCCTTTACGTTGGGACGGACGTTGAGCAAAACATCCTCTGGAGGGCGTCGCTTTGATCAAAAAAGTTATTCCAATAAAGTTTGGGGGGAAAAAATGACAACAACAAACATGGCGAGGATGGAGGAGATACTCATGATGCTTCTCTTGAGAAGGAGACAAAAACGCAGGCAGCGCTGTAGACGGCGGTGGTCAGTGAGACCTCTCAATACAACCCGGAGTGTGGACGGAGAATTCCGGTCATTGGTCTTACCGATGAGAGAAATTGACGACGAGCGTCATTTCCAATATTTTAGGATGTCTGTCGGGGCTTTCGATAACTTGCTTCGCCTAGTGGCTCCCCACATCAAACACAGGAGCTCGCACAGTGCGCCGGTCAGTGAGGCTGAGCGACTAGCGGTTACCATTAGGTTTCTCGCTTCAGGGATGAATCAGCAAGCGTTGGCCGCAAGTTTCAAGCTGGGCACTGCAACTGTCAGTTTGATTATCAGGGAGGTGTGCCAGGCTTTATGGACTGTACTGCAGGATCAGTATATGGCTTTTCCAGTGGGGGTTCAGTGGGAGGCAATCAAGAGGGATTTTTTGGAGATGTGGGATTATCCTAATTGCGTCGGGGCAATAGACGGCAAACACATCAGGGTGAGAGCCCCCGCCAACAGTGGCAGTAGTTTTTTTAACTATAAAGGCTATTTTAGTTTCATCCTCATGGCAGTCTGTGACGCAAAGTATAGGTTCAGGTACGTTGACATTGGAGCCTATGGAAGGGACAGCGAGGACCCACTTTGGATCTCAACTCATCCAGGGAAAGCTCCAACTTCCACCCCCGTCACCTCTACCTGGAACAGAGGTTCTCACTCCACCAGTTTTTGTGGGTGATGAAGCCTTTCCCCAGAAAGTCAACCTGATGCGACCATATTCAGGTCAGTTTACCTAGAAAGAAGGCTATAAAGATTACAATAAATCACAGTTTTTTCCATAAACTCCAATGTCCACGTACCTGAATATGTAGGCTACTTTGCATCACAGACTGCCATTAGGATGAAAGTGTACTATTTTAATTCACTATTAATATGTGTGCTATTAGTAGAAATGTATCTGCATAATCTCTTTTAAATGTTCAAAATAAAAGAAATATTTCAATCAATTAGCTGGTTTGAAAAAATGTGTTTGCTTTTAATATTACTTGTCCCATAAAGGTAATAAACAGCAGCAGTATGATTTAACAGGGGGGCGCCTCACAGCCGATCAGCGGACGTATAACTACCGCCATTCAACGGCCAGGCGAGTTATTGAGAACTCCTTCGGCATACTCGCTGCAAGGTGGAGAGTCTTCGGAAGGGCCTTGGAGTGTTCTGTTGATTTGGCAGAGGACATCACCAAGGCCTGTGTTGTTCTTCACAACTACCTGTGCGATGCTGACCAGGCCCAGCCGGAAGCTGCGAGGTACATCACGCCTTTACTGATGGACACGGAAGGTGTACCAGGCGAATGGAGACAGGCTGTTCAGGGAGATACCAACTTGCTCGACACAAACCGCTTCACTGCTGCCAGAGCAACACAAGACGGCATGGCTGTTCGAGAAACCTTGAAAGAATACTTTCAGATGGATGAAGGAAGGGTTCCTTGGCAGGATGCTGTCATCCAACGTGGCACATTACATTAAAGAAACATGTGCCCTGTGGCTTTTTCTTTTTTTTGTGCAACTGCGGTTATTACAGATGCATTACAAATGTTTTACTGTGAAAGCAGAATTCTACTTTTGTTGTTGTTTAGGTGTGACCTGTTTTGTAATAAACTGCAACTAATGTTTGTTTTCATTATGGGTTAATAATTATTTTCCCCCTAAAATCATTGAGTGTTTGGTTTGGAAAAATTAGGAAAAATAATGACAAATTCCCTCACAAAGGCAAAATAAGACATCTACAAAAGGAAGCCAGTTCAAAGCTTTTATTCAAAGTTAATATCCATTCCAGATTTGTTTTGGAATTGGAACTAACACACAAAAAAAACAGAGCACTACACACAGTAGGCTATATCAGGCACATATTCAAATAGAATAACTGGCAAATGATAATACATAATAAACAGCTGTTGTAAACAATGAATGAATAAAAGTGCAGTTAACATTTTATATGAATTACAAACATCAGGCCTACATGTACAGATTTTAACCATAACCAAGCATAAGTTGCTGGATTTGTTTTACCAATCGCTTGGCGTCAGCTTCGGGAAGCTGCAACAGAAAGCTGTTGAGGTACGTTGTGAACGTCGTGAAAACATTTTTCGCATTTTGTGACTCCTGCCGAATCTCCTCAAGCCTTTGAAGCAGAGCAGCATCGATGGGATCTGGTTCGCCTCGCTTTCTCTTTTTTTTGGACAGTGTCCCAGGTGCACTTGAAGTGGGAGGAGAAGGAGGAGGAGGAGGAGGAGGAGGAGGAGGAGGAGGAGGAGGAGGGAGGAGGGGGGAGGAGGAGGAGGAGGGGGGAGGAGGAGAAGGAGGGGGGGGGGGGGGGGGGGGGAGGGAGAAGGAGGAGGGAGGAGGGGAGGAGGAGGAGGGAGGAGGGGGAGGAGGAGGAGGAGGAGGGGAGGAGGAGGAGGAGGGAGGGAGGAGGAGGAGGAGGAGGAGGAGGAGGAGGGGGGGGGGGCTTGCCACATCACTGGACATTGTGACGGAGGTAGATGCTGGTGAAGGAGGGTTGATGGTGTACAGCGTCATGATGGTCTCATCGCCATCCTTATCTAGTGGCTAGAACAAAAAGGACACCACATGCAAGGGTAGTCAGTGACAGTGTGAATAGGCGGCAGTTGTGCAATTCATGTTTAGTTAAATTGTAGTCTGTGATATGATAAGTCATTATTTTTCAACCGTGTCAGTATAGTGTAGAATTGAAGAAAAGTGCATTTTCTGAATACTACAATGTTAAATAAAGGACTTACCGAATCGGGGGGGGGGGATTGGTCGCTGTCATACGATGATTAACAAAGGCCTTTAGCCACCCCAAGCGCCGCAGAATTGGAGGTTCTGCCCCGTCCGCAGCATCCCCACTCCGCTTGCTGAGCCACTTGTTGTGGGCTCGGACGAAGCGGTCTCGCATGGACCTCCACTTCTCCTTCGTTGCCGTCCAACTAACATTCAGCCCCAGCCCGATTTCCTCCCAGCTGTTCTGTAGCATCTGTTTGTTTCTGTGACCTGGCATCGTGACGTCATATATATGGGGATAGTTTCTGACAAGCTCGCATACCCTCTCTTCAAATAACTCCGCCAATTTTCAAAGTTTCTTTTTTGTGTATGCTATTCACGGCACCTTTTTATACATACTGCCCGACACTGGCCCCACGATTTCCGATGGTACTGCAACGTTTGGTCCGTATAGGTACGCATCCGCAAGCTTGCAGGATACGTGCAGAAATACGCACGTAATGTACGCAGAGTACGGACAGAAGGCTCCGTCGGTATCCGTATGCGTATCTAACGTAGAGCATAAATGAGGCTTCACTCTTCCGCATGCCCACCGTATAATGGGAGGACACCCTTCAAAATAACCATGGTACACATGTGTTTAAATGGTTCTTTGATTGGTCAAACATGTTTTTCATTTGGCTTCCATATACAGGTGAAACTCGAAAAATTAGAATAGCGTGCAAAAGTTCATTTATTTCAGTAATTCAACCTAAAAGGTTAAACTAATATATTATATAGACTCATAGCATGCAAAGTGAGATATTTCAAGCCTTTATTTGTTATAATTGTGATCATTATGGCTTAGTTTATGAAAACCCCAAATTCAAAATCTAAGAAAATTAGAATATTACATAAAATCAATAAAAACGGGATTTTAAATACAGAAATGTCAGCCCTCTAGAAAGTATAATCATGCGTATGTATTAAGTACTTGGTTTGGGCCCCTTTTGCATGAATTATTGCCTAAATGCGGCGTGGCATGGATGCCATCAGCCTGTGGCACTGCTGAGGTGTTATGGAAGCCCAGGTTGCTTTGATAGTGGCCTTCAGCTCGTCTGTATTGTTGGGTCTGGTGTGTCTCATCTGCCTCTTCACAATACTCCATAGTTTCTCTATTGGGTTCAGGTCAGGAGAGTTGTCTGGCCAATCAACACAGTAATACCATGGTCAGTCAACCAGTTACCTGTGGTTTTGGCACTATGGACAGGTGTCAAGTCTTGCAGGAAAAAGTAATTCAGCATCTCCATAAAGCTTGTCAACAGACAGAAGCATGAAGTGCTCTAAAATCTCCTGATGGATGGCTGTGGACAGTGGACCAACACCATCAGATGACATGGTGCCTCAAATCATCACTGACTGTTGAAACTTGACAGTGGTCTTCAAGCCCCTTGGATTTTGTGCCCCTCCACTCTTCCTCTAGACTGTGGAACCTTGATTTCCAAATGAAACGCAACATTCAATTTGGATCAGTGATGATTTGAGGTATTATGTCATCTGCTGCTGTTAGTCCACTGTGTTATCAAGTCAAAAGTCACCACAGCCATCTACCAGAAGATTTCAGAGGACTTCATGCTTCTGTCTGTTGACAAGCTTTATGGTGATGACAATTTCCATTTCCAGCTAGACTTGGCACCTGCCCACAGTACCATAAACCACTGGTAACTGGTTGACTGACCAAGGTATTACTGTGCATGAATGGCCAGACAACTCTCCTGACCTGAACTCCATAGAGAAACTATGGACTATTGTCAAGAGGAAGATATCCCCGGACTCCCCTAGGAGGGTCAGATCTCGGCTGGCTACTATTTTCACCCAGCTGGACATTGGACTCACTAGCGGAAAACACTGCGTAAGGATCATTCTTCCCCAAAAATGACCAGATGTTTTATCTAATTAAAATATTGTTTTTGATTAAACTGTTAAACTTGTCACTCGATTAATCAGAAAATATAAACCCATTGATACAGTTCTATTATAGGTTGAAAAGTTATGACTGGGTTTTCAGGTTGCCTTTACAGATATTATTTGGGGGCAGACAGGGGGACAGACAGGGAGACAGACAGACAGGGGGGCAGACAGGGGGACAGACTGGGGGACAGACAGACAGACAGGGGGACAGACAGACGGACGGACAGACAGACAGGGGGCAGACAGGGGGACAGACTGGGGGACAGACAGACGGACGGACAGACAGACAGACAGACAGGGGGGCAGACAGGGGGCAGACAGACAGACAGACGGACGGACAGACAGACAGGAGGACAGACAGACAGACAGACAGGGGGGCAGACAGACAGACAGACAGGGGGGACAGACAGACAGACAGACAGACAGACAGACAGACAGACAGGGGGGGCAGACAGACAGACAGACAGGGGGGACAGACAGACAGACAGACAGGGGGCAGACAGGGGGGCAGACAGACAGACAGGGGGGCAGACAGACAGACAGACAGGGGGGCAGACAGACAGACAGACAGACAGACAGACAGACAGACAGACAGACAGACAGACAGACAGACAGACAGACAGACAGACAGACAGACAGACAGACAGGGGGCGCAGGGAAACACGGGAAGAAAACTAAAGCTATCAGTCGACAGTAGGTCGATCAGTTCCAACATAGGGCGACATTCAGCAGGGTGATTTATTTTACCAAACACTGATAAACTGAATTCATTAAAGTGCATGACTTTGACTCTGCTGCAGCTCTGCTGAGTTTACACTCACCATTCTGACTTAGGTTGTGTTCCGAATCTCATACTCTTTCTTTTTTCTATGCTACATACTACATCCGACGATAAAAATAATCTAGTTAGGATGCAGTAGGCATACTATTGGGACATACTTTACTCTTTTATTTCATCCTAACATGGCGCCTTGATCTTGCCTCTTGCTTTTATATCCGTCGCATCCCCGTTTGTTTTCATTTGGAGGCTTTGTCGTCTTTTTCAAGCCCCTCTCATTTCCCCATGGCCCTGAAAGAGAGGACCTCATGGTGCTGTGGTAAGCATGTTTTTTTCACCAAAATAGGTATTTTGCATGTAAAAGTAAATTTTCTTGCTGTCAACTTAATCAACTGTTGTGCCAAAGCAAATGTATTCACGTAGAAAAACTTCTATCATACGTGTTGATGAACTACCAACATAATATGAAACCATGTGATGCTGATAACTGAAGATTAGCCTGAAATGCTAAGAGCGGTAGTTTTTTTCTCAAATTGTGGTGGTGGGGGAAAGTGAGCCAAATGCTGTGGGGGAAAGTGAGCCACTGTCTCACTTTCCCCCACCATGAGGCACAAGCTAAGTTTAGTCTTAAACATATTTTAATGTAATATTACATGACATATGTTTTATTTTAATGTCATACACATTGTAGTAAAGCCATCATGCCAAGGAAATACACCAGGAAGACGACCTGGGGCAACCACACGGAAAGAGCACCTTCTCCTCTTTCCCTGTAACCTTCAGGGCTGGAATGTAGAGTAGGCCTAGTTGTAGAGTATGACAGGCTGATGTTATAATCCAGTTGGGTCTTCTCCTGTGTTCTGAGTCCCAGGCTGTTCTCGCTGGTTCTGATTTTCCTATGCTTTGACCCCCAGACATTAGCTGGTTCTAAGGGTCCTATATTGTGACCCCCAGACTGTGTTCTAATCTAACTGGTTCTATCTTTCATTTGAATCTTATTAAAACCTTTTGAATTATAATAGGTTCTACTTGATTTTGTTCAGAGTTACTTTCAAGTATTTAGAAAATTTGCTTTGCTTAACTGACCAAACCCCATCATTCTTTTACTAGTCCGACATTAGTTCTGGAATGTGTGGCTAGCTTTCAGGATTCTTACTGTTACAATATGTGTTGTTATGGTAGTTTCAGAGTGGAAAAAGTAAGTGGATCAGTTTACCCCACAGCTGGGATAAAGTGAGCCACATGACAACTTTTTTTTAAAACAATCATATTTTCACTGCCCTTTGTCTTGAAAAAATTCTGCTAATGCCCATTTTTAGAAAACATCCTGAATTAATGGGAAATGTGTAAATTTGATTGATAAATCATTTTAGCTCGCTTGGAGGGGAGCAAATGTAAAAAGTGGCTCAGATTACCCCGTTCTCCCCTATAAATGTGCAAAATAAATTTAAATCGGATCATCCTAGCCTGAGAAAAGGCAGAAAGAGTGTTTTATGGTCTCACTGTCTAACCCTACAGTTTCCTTCTTGTGACATCACAGTAAGGGTCCTGAAAGTGAGACACCATAAAACACTCTTTCTGCCTTTTCTCAGGCTAGGATGATCCGATATAAATTTTTTTTGCACATTTATACTACATAGGATCTCAGAGTTCAATACACCTTCATATTCCAACCGGCAGTGTTGGCCAAGTTACTTCAAAAGCGTAATGCGGTATCTATTACTTGTTACTGTCATTTCAAAGTAGTTAGTTACATTACAATATTACTGTCTTTGAATTGTAAAGCATTACACTACTTTTACATTACTTTTGCATTATTTGCAAAATAACAGGAAATATGGATGTTCTTAATAGATCTTCTTGTGTTCAATGCAGCTCATTACACAGCAGGAGGTGACATGGTATGGCATAATGACTGAGCTAGGCTTAAGGCTAACACAAGTATATAATATAATGGTCACAGTTATGGCTCATGGTGCAATGCATTTTATGATAGAAATACTGTATCTATAGGTATTTATATTAATATCAATAGTGCTAGAGCCTACTACTGTGAAAAAGTAAATTGAGCCTCAAAGATTTGTTTCTCGCGTTCTGGCGACTTTAAAGAACAAACAAGTTGTTCACATCATCATCAACTTTTGCCTTTTTTAGTTGTTCCAAAGAATCTGCCTTATCATCTTGCCATCTAATCTAAATGATAACAGCCCATTATGTTTGTTTATCGTCTCTCTTGCGTGACATTTTATAATAACAATAGTAGCCAAAATATATATCTCCTTTGCTGTGCGCTGGGGAGAAACAGACACGCTGGCAACTGTTCTGGAATCCAATGGGTGATTGCGGGATGATTTGGATGCAGCAGCCTATTGAATGACATGCTGTCAGGCGGACTCCGCCCTGCGGAGCTGATTGACTCTCGGCCGGGTGAGAGGCAAAAATAAATAAATAAATACAAGGACTCGGCGCATCATAGGCTATTATAGGCTGGCCTGATGTGAAACTTCTCTAAAATATAGGCTACTTACTCAGGCTCGCCAACATAAAACAGACGCGCACATAGCCGCGGGAACATATTCTCAACAGGGGGTGCTGAAAAAAAAGCTCAGCCTGCACTTGTATTGCTGAGGAGAGCTTGCCAACTGCGCTGTCCTTTACGCACCATCACTGCTGCCGTTATGTTTAGATTTCATAATTTGCATCAAAGCACTTAGGATAATAAAAATTAGAGGCTTTATTTAAACGCTGTCCATGCGGTGGTTATATTAACTGTATCGGCTGTAGACTGAAACTAACGAGGGGCGGCTGCTTCACTGTACAGTTCCATAGTTGCGCATTCAGTTATAGCGACATGTCTCTGTGTATCAGGGCTCGGGACTCGGGACATGCAATCGGATTGCAGAAGCTGCTCCTCCGTTGGAAGGGAGCGGCACTCTGTTGTAAGGAGGGAAGTGATGTGGTCTCTTCTGGTTTCCTCTTATACCCAGCGCAGCTTAAACTTGGGCATTGAGACGGTAGCGCATCTTTGGAATCAATTGTAGGAGCAAATCGAGTTTTCTTCTCCTAGCAGTAAGATTAGCGCGGGTTTTTCTCTCCTCTGCGAATCTCGCGGTGTTGGCCAATTTGTATAAAAACAACAAACCAGTCAATTTTGGGTTTAAAATGCATTATAACGCGCGTTACTGAGATTTGTACCGAGTTACATATTATCATTTTTGTTGTTGTAATGCCTTACATTACCGCGTTACAGCAAAACGTAATACATTACACTAATGCATTACTTCCTGTAATGCGTTACTCCCAACACTGCCAACTGGTGAAGTAGGCCTTTAACTGACGTGTTACATGATGGGCTCAGCATTTCACTATAAACCACTATTATATTATGAGTTTTATATTTAATAAGGTATATAGTAAAAATAATATAAAATATTACATTATGTCACATTATGCATTGACAGTATGCTCTCGCTAATCTGGGCCAAACTCTTTGACCGAATAGCAACAAATAGAGATTATTTCATTGTGGATTAATCTGATGATTGTGATCATTTTGGTTATTTAGGTTATTTCTTATTATTAATAATAATTAATATTCCACCATATGGCCCGTCTCATGAGTGGGTCTGTCTCTCAGACAATAGTTCAGCTGAGTCTCCTGTATGAAGACACTGAGCTCAGGACAGACATGACTTAAGTTACCATAGTTACTGCATGATCACGTATCCAATAGAATGTTCACCATTTTAATAACCTTATTTGGACATGTCATGATGCTTGTATGAAATAAGAGCGGTACAATATTGCATGTATAGCCAGTGCTTGACGTGGGGGAAACAAGTGCCAGTTCTCCCTTATTGACATATTAGCACCAATCAGCAAACCATCGTAAATTTCTGACATATTAAAGTGAAAAGATTGAACAGCTGCTCCATTCAGGTGGTGAGCTGATGAGCGCAAGCTGACATCAAATGTTTGTACGTCATATAGTTGCCAAGATATTTTCTGGCAATAAATGAATAATGGTCATAACTTGAACTGTTCAATCACTTCATGTGAAAACTCATGTGGGTGTGTGTCTTTCACAATCCCGATTCACCTGTCATTCACCTGTCAATGCACCGTGCATTCCCCTGGAATGTTTCTGAAGGAAGAATAACTCAAACTGTCTGAAGAGGAAACAGCCGACAGCTTTAGTTCATGTTGCAGCAGGAATGCAGAGGTTGAGTGTGAGAACATTATTTTACTGGATCTGCTTGAAAAAGTTGTTTGGAAAAAGAAAGAAATCTTTGGAATAGGACTCGTCACAAGTAGTGATCGCACAAGGACTGACTGAAAGATAACGGCAACAGGGTCAAGGACTTTTTTGTGAATTAACTCAGATAAATGAATTAACTACATTTATAAATCTTACAATATTAATAACCTATTTGAACCCTTCAGGTGCTATGAGGCGTTTGAGGGATGAAGCGGTGCGTTTGCTGCAAATGTACAATTCAACCAGACCTCTCTCTCTCTCTCTCTCTCTCTCTCGCTCTATCTGTCTCTCTCTCCCCTCTCTCTCTCTCTCTCCCCCCCCCGCCCCGGCGCCAGAGCAAATTTCAAATTTGTTGAACAAAAATGTTGATTTTGTGGGAGGGCAGGTGGTGCTGTATGAAGCCGCTCGAGTCAGGAGAATGTGCTTCCTGGTTAATCCAGTGAATATGTGTAGCTTTAGCAGATAAACCAAGTTATTGCCGGATAGCATTAGCAAACAAACCCAGTTGTTAGCGGCTCCGGAGGATACTATCAGGGTTTTTCCTGGCTCAGAATGGGCCTTTGGGGGTCAGTACGTGTAACAAGTTTTGTAGAGGTCGCGACGATGTAACAGTTAAGGCCAGACATTTGTGGATTTTAAGAGGGGTTAGGGGTTTCTGTCCAGCTAACGAGCATTTCAGTCAGCTTGTTACTCACTGTATTACCATGAAGCTCACTGACTCTTTGACATAATCACAATAAGGAACCAATATGAAGTCAACATGTAAATTAGGCTACATGTTTAATAATCTGATGTTATAATTGATCCAAACCAGGGAAAAGGAAGATGGGGCACTTTCCATTATGGAAAAAATCATAATCACTATTATTTAGATTGATATTGTAATCGCGATTATTAAAGACAGTTATTCATTGACTTAAGAACATTATGCATTCATTTAACTTTAAACAAGGTTGTTTATTTTAACACCATGAATTAGGACATTAAATATAGGCGTCATTTGAAAAACATAAAGAATAGCCTATGTCAAAATAATAAGGAATAAGGAATGTGCGGGAATCTGTCCTTTCTTAAGTCTCATGGCCATAGAGCACTGTGAGTGGACTTTAATTTAAATTATATTTATCGCCCAGCCCTACAAGAAGCATGACTTAAATTGGGCTGAACTAGAAACACAATCTTTATCATTTTGGCACTGGTGATTTTCCTTTTCCGCTGGATCTTCTTTGGGGGGGGGGGGGGGGCAAAACAATTCTCTCTGCAGGAAAAACCCTGACTATGAACCCAAACATGACGGCCAAGTCTGCATGGACTTTAACAACAAGTACAGCGAAGCAACGGTGTTCCCCTCCGCCAGCCGCGGCCCCCTGTCACAGCCAGGCAGCCTGACAGGCCCGGTTCTAGAAAGTCAGACTTGGGTGGGCCTGCAGAAATTTTAGATGGGCACACTTTTCAGGGAGAGTGAAGATGCGAGCGCACGCAGAGTGCGCGAGCCGAATTTTTTTGCCCTTGTAAGATCTCTGCGTCTGCTTTTTGGCACATTTACTGTGAATTGTGTAGAACACAATATGCAAATAAACTTTGAGTGCTGCTGTGTGGGAGATTTGATTCTTGCATGTTTTTTTTCCAAAATGTTTATGAATAACGTATAATATACATTATATAAAACATAATGTATATATTTTTTTAATCGCAGTATTAACTGTAGGCAGCCTGAGCTGATTGAAGAGAAAGCTTTGTGACTGGGCAACCTGGATGGTGGTAGTCCAGAGCGATATACTATACACACTACTTTGCACTATTGCCTCTGATTTCTAGCTGGGTTAAGATAGTAGCCACCCGAGGTCACGACCCTGCTAGGGGGGTCCGGGGGTATGCCCCCCGGGGAGATTTTTTTTTTACCTTTTTAAAGTGAAATGCATGAATCTGGTGCACTTTGAGAGGAAGATTAAGAGGCTAAATCTGAGGAATTTTGTGTGAACAAATAATTTGGAGACACTGGGTCGGATGAATTAGAAGCTATTAAAGAAAGACACATGGATTTTCCATAGAAATATACATTTGAAATAAAATATTATGCAGGGTCCTCTAGGATGGGCTTGGTGCTCTTTTTCTTTTACGGGACATATTTTTCTGTAATATGATGAATTGATTTAAATGCAGTGAGAGGAACGAAGCAGAATAACTCTGCTGTCCAGTTATCTTTTTTTCCACAGACGAGGCTGAAATATCAACATCATATTATGTAAATGTATTGTCATTTGGCATGTGAGTGTGAGTGAGTATTAATCATCACAAACTACATTTTAACCAGCCTTGGTTCACTCGTTTAATTTTGCTACATTATTGTAATTTTGTACAGAAAAAGTATGCAAGCAAAACTATACCATAATGAATACATTTCATATTTAAATGCTGAAGTGCTGCACTGTGAAAGCAGCTCTGTGTGCAAGTCCTCGCTGGTCATTGGCTGCCTCTGCCATCATGGGCACATATGCATCATCCTGATCTTCCACTGGCAGATCAGGACAGCCATGCTGCTTCAGGTAGTTGTGCAGCACAGCTGTAGCAATGATCACTTTGCAGCATCTTCTTGGCTTGAAACGAAGCGTATTTCGTAAGCACTGGAATCGAGTTTTCCATACTCCAAACATACGCTCGATCATCCCTCTAGTATGGATATGAGCTCTGTTGTACCTTTGCTGCTCAGCTGTTGTGGGATTTAGATGTGGTGTGAATAAATAGTTACTTTGACCATATCCACTATCACCAAGTAGTAGTCCCCTTTGTTGTCCTCTCTCAAATTGTGCACACAAAGAAAAGTTAAAAAAAATCCTTTAATGATGGGGTGCACCCCTCCGAAAGGCAACAATGTTTTAAAACTCCAAATTAGGGGGGCCCCCCCCCACAATAATTGATAAAAAACACTTCTTACGATTCCTGTTCTCCTCTTCATCAAGAGTTGGTGGACACTATGGGAAAATAAGTAACACCTATAAACCCCCCCACCCCTGGGGGGGGCCCACATTTTTAAAATTTCTACTTATTGGTGGCTTCCCCAGCAGCATCAGGGAAGTTGAAGAAAAGACCCCTCCTTCAAAAATGCCCCCCACACTTTGGGAAATTATCTTAAAAAAAGTTGGTTCCCAAAAAAAAAAAAAACAACAATTTTAAAGAAAAATGATACAACCCAAAAAAAACAAAAAAATAAAAAAATTTAGTTTTGATTGGACACAGGCCTTCCTCTTTGAGACAGAGAGGAAAGTCTAGGCTCAAGCAAAGTAATTATCTCCAATGCATTTTCCTTGTGCATAAGAAAGCGGTCTCGAAAAGTTATTTCATCAAACTGATTCAATGGATGTAATGTAATGTAATGTGCTTTATTTATACAGCCCTTTACAACAGTCCTTTCGGAGGACCACAAAGCGATACAAAAGAGAATAAATAAAAGCAATTTAAAGAACAAAAATTAAAAATACATCAAAATCAAATAAGATAAAATACAACAAGATAAAATCAAATAAGATCAAAATCAAATAAGATAAAATCAAATAAGATAAAATCAAATAAGATAAAATCAAATAAAATCAAATAAGATCAAAATGTCATCATACTACTGTGTATTAAAAGCCATCCTGAACAAATACGTTTTTAGCTTGGATTTAAAGAGGCCCAGGTCAGAGATAAGACGCATATCCGTGGGGAGCTTATTCCAGAGCCTGGGGGCAGCAACAGAGAAAGCTCGGTCACCCCAGCACTTGTATCTTGACCTGGGCACTTCCAGCAACAGTTTATCGGTGGACCTCAGGGCTCGACCAGGATTTCGGATGGTTAAAAGCTCAAATAAATATGGTGGGGCGAGGCCATTAAGAGCTTTAAAAACAAAAAATAAAAGTTTAAAATCAATTCTAAAAAGGACAGGAAGCCAATGAAGGGAGTTAAGAACTGGTGTGATGTGCTGCCGTCTGTTAGTGTTAGTTAAAAGACGGGCAGCAGCATTTTGCACCAGTTGCAAGCGACTTAGCGACTTTTTAGAGACGCCAACATAAAGTGCATTGCAGTAGTCCAGCCTTGAACTTATAAGAGCGTGGATGGCTCTCTCGAGGTCACAACGGCTTAAAAACATTTTGACTTTTGCCAGAAGACGTAGCTGGAAAAAGCTTGTTCTTACAACATTTGCAATTTGTTTGTCAAACCTAAAGTAGCTGTCTAATGTAACTTCCAGATTTTTGACAGTTGGAGACATTTTTGAGGACAAGATGCCCAAGTCAGCCGTCACAGTATCCCCAAACATGATACATTCGTTTTTTTCTCATTTAAATTCAGAAAATTTTGGGCCAACCAATGCTTAATGTCGACAATACAATCCAACAAACATTGTACACTGTTATTGTTTGGCCTCACTGGCAGGTATATTTGCAAATCATCTGCATAGCAATGAAAAGAAAGGTTGTGCCTGGCTATAATTGACCCCAGCGGTAACATGTACAATGAAAAAAGGATAGGGCCAAGAATAGATCCTTGTGGGACTCCACAGGAGAGAGGAGCAGTGGAGGAGGACAGGCCACCAACCATGACAGAGAAAGTTCTACTGGACAAATAAGATGAAAACCACTTCAGTGCAGTGCCACGGATGCCAACATAATTACTTAGCCGTGACAGGAGGACTGAATGGTCCACCGTGTCAAAGGCTGCTGTGAGGTCAAGCAGCACTAAGACAACTGGGCACTTGGCATCCACGGACAGAGCAATATCATTGTGCACCTTTAATAGTGCAGACTCGGTGCTGTGACGAGACCTAAAGCCAGATTGGAATTTCTCAAGGATAGAGTTATCTTCAAGAAAGGACTGTAATTGTATAAAAACAACTTTTTCTAAAACCTTGGAAAGAAAGGGCAGATTAGAAACAGGTCTAAAATTTGATAACACAGAGGGGTCGAGATTAGGCTTTTTAAGAAGGGGCCTGACCACAGCATGTTTAAAAGCAGCTGGAACAGTTCCTAATCCAAGGCAAGAGTTAATAAAAACCATGAGACTGGGCCCCACAGCATTAAAAACCATTTTCATCACTTTGGCAGGGACAATATCAAATGGGCACTTTGTAGGTTTAAGAGAGTTCACTACATCACCGAGAGAAGAGAGAGAGACCAACTCAAACCGATCAAACACAGCAGATTGATCTGAGGCAACAAGCAGATCCTTATTAGTACTTGTAACAACAGTCTCACTTATGACGTTTCTAACAGAGTCAACTTTGTCAATGAAATAATGAAGGAAATTCTCACAAGTGGCTATTGAAACGTCAGTGACAGCAGAAATGCATGGGTTAACAACAGCGTTAATTGTTTCAAATAACACCTTGGCACAATGACTGCTGCTGGCAATAATATTGGAGAGATACTGAGATTTCGCTTCGCATACAGCTCTCTGATAATCGTTAAGGCAGTCCCTTAACATTTCTAGAGACACATGTAACTTGTCCTTCTTCAAACGGCGTTCTGCTTTCCTACAACGTTGCCTACTGGCGCGGGTGGTGTCATTCAACCAGGGGTCGGTTCTTGGTTTCACAGATTTTTGCCTAAAAGGGGCAATAGAGTCCAGAATCCCAGCACAGGTGGAGTGGAAGGAGGAGAGGAAACTATCAGGACACAGAGGAGAAGCCAGGCCATTCAGGGCAAAAAACTGTGAGTCCTTAAAAGCAACAGAAAATTGATCAGCTGTGGAAGGAGTGATGATACGCCGCTTGATGGATGGAGCAAGAGGTTTACAGACTGGTTGAGGGGCTATCAGTTCAAAAATAATGGAGAAATGATCCGAGATTGCAGTCTCAGAAATCTCTTCAACAGAAACAGAGAGCCCGAAAGAAATAATAAGGTCCAGTGTGTGGCCAAGATGATGTGTTGGTTTATCCACAGATTGAATTAAATTAAAAGTTGTCAACAGGCTTTTGAAGTCTGTGGCGAGTTGGTCGGAGGGGCAACAAACGTGAACGTTAAAATCCCCACAGATAAGGAGCTTGTCATATTTTGTTAGAATATCAGCCAAAAGCTCAGAAAACTCATGAATGAAGTCCTTATTATACTTTGGAGGACGATAAACAATTGCACACAACACAGGACATTCAAACTCCACCACAAACAATTGCAGTTCAAATGAGGCGTATTTACCTGCGGGGAGAAGCCGACATTTAAAACTGTCACTGAACACAGCAGCAAGTCCCCCCCCTCGCCCCGACATTCGCGGGGAGCTGAAGAACGCACAGCTGGGTGGGAGGAGCTCAGAAAACGCGCTGTTATCACCTGGCTTCAGCCAAGTTTCAGTCAACAGTAAAAAATCCAAGGAATGTGAAATAAAAAAGTCGTTAAGGATAAAAGTCTTATTTACAACGGATCTAGTATTGAAGAGAGCCATGCGAACCGGACGCCGATCCGTCTCTTGGGAGGCCCGGTTAACGATACGGAGATTATCCAATGTGCAGCCCCGCCGACGAATCCACACAGGTCGATGGCAGGAAAGTGGACACCCGGCACCCGGTACAACCGGCCGCAGCCAGCGGTAGGAATAACCCACGGAGCCTCGGACATCGTAGCTGGTGCGGTCCCTGGAGAGAGCAAACAGCGGATGGCGAAAGTTGGACGTGGAGGACGAAGCCAGGTAAGCTTTCAGCCGGCATGTTACTCCACTTCTCTTTCCTCGTCGTCTGCGTCGGCTGTTGCGTGATGACCGACCAGAAAAACGCCATAAGCCCGGTGGTACAGACGCCAGAACAGGTAGCGGAGGCTTCATCTGATCGTTAAAATCATGAACGAATAGTTTGCCCACCGAATCGCGGATTTCCAAAAGACTCAGGCGATCATACACCAGTAGTGATGACACTTTGTGAGACAAAAGCGATAAAAACAGGATAAAACACAAACAAGGTAACAGAGGGAGACGGCCAGCCACACACAACGGCGCCATCTTTGAATGAAGTAAGTGAGGATAGGAGTGATCACTCCTATCCAGCAATATTCGTCTAGCTGGCCTTTGTCGTGCATGTTGGTCCTCATTTAGATATTCCAAATAGTCCATGCTCCCAAACAATCCAAGCTCAGTTTCACAAACAGTAGCCTAGCCTACTAAGCGGGAGTTAAACCTGCCTCCTTGGCAGATTAGTTTAAGCTTCAATTCAGTCCAATTTAGTCCTGGAGTAGCTCTAATGCTCAATTTTGCAATCGGCTTTGTTTAATCCAGAACAGGCTTAATCCACGACTATTTTAAGATTCGTCTGTGCAAGGGAATTTCAGTTAAGCCAGCTCGAACAGCATTTTAGTCTGGGACTAGGCTTAAGCCTTGTCTCCGAAACCGGCCCATAGCCTATTAAATAAATAAGTATACATATTGGTACAATTTAGGATAAGTTAAATAGGTTGTTGTGAATGTGTTTGGAGCAGTTCTTCAGTGGCTTATCATTTATTTCAAACTTTGTTTAAATAGACTACTGTTGTTGACTGCTCTCTGCAGCTGAATCAGTTGATTTTCAAGCTAGCGCACTGCAGGGCTGTGAAGCGCGAACTTCCTGTTCTTACCGGCTTCAAAAAAGTCAACTCACGTTTGGCTAGTAACAGGCTTTTAATGTGAAGGCGCACAGGAAATGTTCTGTTTGCACACGCACTAACTTAACTGCGTGCCGTCTCCTTCCGGTTATTACCGTTGGTGAAGTGTATTAGATGCTAGAATCGCCGCACAAGCACAGGTCCCGAGCACACATCATTCACCAGCCAAAGTGGAGGGTGGACTCAATAACTTACTTGCCTAAGATTACATTTACCCGAATTTGGAGAGTGTTAATGTAGAGCCCTCTAAGCAGTGTTGTGCAGCACTCCTCTGTGTCTCAAACAGACAGCATCTGCTCATTAGCACTCGTGCGAGTGGATTTGTATTCATCATCGCACGTGATCAATTTCAGTAGCAAATGCGATCAAAACTGTCGCACTGTACAGCCCTGCAACCTGTCTAATATTACCTGTCTGATGGGTCTGTCTATCTCTCAGACAACAGTGCTGCTTTGCCACCTGTTAGAAGACACTTCATAACACTTGTTCGCTGTTAGAGTGGTTAAAACTTGTAAGTATTCCACAAGGTTAAACCCTGATCTCACAGCGTGACTGTCAGTATTTAACTACACTGTGTTTCCCTGGTGCTGCTGTGAAATGTTTCTGATTTAAATCTCCTGAAACTTCTGCAAGGCCGATTTGACCACCTTCAGAAAACGTCTTCAAGTAATTGATCTTTGAATTTGAAGATCTTGTTTTCCACGAGGTTAAAACACTGAGCTCACAAAGTGACAGCAACACAACTACTTGAATTTTGAACCGTTCAAACACTTCATGGGAAAACTCATGTGGGTGTGTGTCTTTCACAATCCATATTCACCTGTCAATGCACCGTGCATTCCCCTGAAAGGTTTCTGAAGGAAGAATAACAGAAAACTAATTAGATATAGAGAGATTTTCTGTCAGTACATGAACGGGGAAGGGCTTTAGCTTCAACCGTTAAAACACTTCATGGTAACACAGGTGTTTTTTCTTTGGTATTTTCAAACCCTTCGTTGTTTCTTTGGCTTAGAGCCCAAAACTTTTCATGGGAAAACAGATAGTGTGTCCATCATCACACCCAGGATTATTCATCTTGGCACAAGATCTGTGATCTGATCAATCAGTTGTTATCTGGAACCACAGAGCAGGTTCATTCTAGTCTCTAGTGAGACTTCAGAGAAACTGAACGTTGATCCACCCAGTGACACTAGGGCAGGCTGCCTGGCTGTGACAGTGGCACTAGGGCAGGCTGCCTGGCTGTGACAGTGGCACTAGGTCAGGCTACCTGGCTGTGACACTAGGTCAGGCTACCTGGCTGTGACAGGGGGCCAGTGACACTAGGTCAGGCTACAGGGCCGGCGGTAGCCAGGGGCCAGGGTGGGCCGTGCCCACCCAAATGTGGGCTGTGCCCACCCAATCACATTTTTTTTTTTTTTTTTTTTTTTTAGGTGGAAGTCCAGACCCACTATCGGACGGACCTGTTCATTCGCTGTCCAAGAAAATGTCAAATACAATTCTAATTAATTAAGACTAAAGAATATACCATTACCATGCATTGCTTCTAATTGTATTATTGGGTGGGCAGGACAGCCTGCCTCCAAATTACCCACCCGCTTATAGTGGTCACTTCTCAGCAGAGCCGGCCCGAGGCATAAGCGAAATGAGCGGTTGCTTAGGGTCCCGACTGCCAAGTTTTTTTTTTAGTTTGTGTGTTTGATATCAACATCATATTATGTAAATATAAATTATCATACAATAAAAGGAATACAATGTTTTGGTAGATAGTTATTAGCTTAATAATTGAATCAGTTCATCTAGGAGGTAATCCGAGGTTAACTGATCACGTCACGTTCAAGTCCATGGCGTGCACAGTGTGTATTGAGTTTATTTAAAAATATTTGAAAATGGGGCTGCCCTCAGTTGCCCATGCACTGTGTATACTGTAGTCTATAGCCTATTTCAGCCTCGTCTGTGGAAAAAAAGATAACTGGACAGCAGAGTTATTCTGCTTCGTTCCTCTCACTGCATTTAAATCAATTCATCATATTACAGAAAAATATGTCCCGTAAAAGAAAAAGAGCACCAAGCCCATCCTAGAGGACCCTGCATAATATTTTATTTCAAATGTATATTTCTATGGAAAATCCATGTGTCTTTCTTTAATAGCTTCTAATTCATCCGACCCAGTGTCTCCAAATTATTTGTTCACACAAAATTCCTCAGATTTAGCCTCTTAATCT
>CM049404.1:34165000-34168524 GCA_026929865.2 Hyperoplus lanceolatus | reverse complement strand
CGCAACAGTTTTCCGTTGCTCTATCTGTGTCTACGGCCTTCTTCTTCCCCGACCACACCCCCTCTCTCTCTCCCGTATAAATCAGTAAAGTGATTTTTGAAATACTCTGCTGAGAGTCATATTAACTTCATACTGGCAGCTTTCGCTGTAGTTTCACCATTTCCTGGTGTGTCCCCTTCAAAATAAAACTTCCAACAAGCGAAAACATGGCAAAAAAAAAGAAAAAAAATGGCAATGGGGCGCACGGATTACTGTCCAGACTCAATATAAATCATATGCATCATAGATGACATGAAATAACCTCATTTTTAATGGGAATTATCTATGAAAACTCTATGTAGAAAGATAGGGCTTTAAGAAGCAGCGCAGCAGCAGCAGCTGCTGAGACGTTGCATGTGTGTCCGAGAAAAGTCCGAGAGAGGCAGCAGTAAGGTAAGGCGATGCCCTCCAGAGGTAGAAGCAGGATGTGTGTGGAGGCCGTTAGAATCCAGCCCGGGTCGTTCTCTGCATGTCATTCCCCTCTCTGTCTGTCTGTCTGTCCGTCTGTCTGTCTGTCTGTCTGTCTGTCTGTCCTCTTCACAGCAGACCCGGGTTAGAATCCAGCCCGGGTCGTTCTCTGCATGTCATTCCCCTCTCTGTCTGTCTGTCTGTCTGTCCGTCTGTCTGTCTGTCTGTCTGTCTGTCCTCTTCACAGCAGACCCGGGTTAGAATCCAGCCCGGGTCGTTCTCTGCATGTCATTCCCCTGTCTGACACATTTCAAAAAGCGTTCTGGATTTAACTCCTAGAGAGGAAACAATGGCCTCACCTCTGCACACACACACACACACACACACACACACACACACACACACACTCACCTCTGTCAGGGGGGCGGGGTCTATGAGCAGCTCTGTTTTGATTGGCCGAGGGGCGGGGCCGGTCTGCAGTGATTGGATGGTGAAGGTGGAGTAGAGGCCGGACTTCATGTAGTCGTTCCTCGAGCTTCTCTGGGATCCGCACGGAGAGCGCTGAATACACAGAGAATAGTCACAATACTATCTATCTATCTATCTATCTATCCATCCATCCATCCATCCATCCATCCATCCATCCATCCATCCATCCATCTATCTATCTATCTATCTATCCGTCTGCACGGTGAACGCTGAGGTTCATACAGAGAATAGCATCACAATACTGTTATTATTTAATTCACAATATTAAAGCTGGGGTATGTGATTTCTGATTGGTCAAAGTTAACATGAGCTGTACACTTTGACCAATCAGAGCGAGGCTCCGATTCTCTGTTCTTATTGGCTGTTGGGACTGTCCATTCACTTTGGCACGTTGTTGTTGGTGTAGAGCGTGTCAGGGAGGGACCATAGGGGAGGGACCAAAGAGAACAAGTGGAGCGGTTGAGGTATTTGGATTCAAATCTCTATCCCAACTGATATTTTCTCCCCAAATCCTCCACCCCAGCTTTAATATATGATTATTTAGGATGCAGAGAATAGCACCACAATATATATATATATATATATATATATATATATATATATATATATATATATATATATATATAACTCACAATATTAAAATATCAATCAATCAAACTTTATTTATAGAACTTTTCATACCAGTAAATGTAACACAAAGCCCTTAAAACAACCCCCTCCCCTCTCCCCCCACGACACACCCCCCTAAAAATTAAAAATTAGAATATTATAATATCATTATAATTAGTGATGCAAAAAACATTTCCAGAGACATAAATACAAGCATTTTATTTTACAAATTAATTAATTTAAGTTATATATAATAATATAGTAATATATATTTAGTTATATTAAGTTATATATAATAATATAGTAATATATTTGTAGTTATATTAAGTTATATATAATAATATAGTAATATATATTTAGTTATATTAAGTTATATATCATAATATAGTAATATATATTTAGTTATATTAAGTTATATATAATAATATAGTAATATATATTTAGTTATATTAAGTTATATATAATAATATAGTAATATATATGTAGTTATATTAAGTTATATATAATAATAACATAGTAATATATATTTAGTTATATTAAGTTATATATAATAATAACATAGTAATATATATGTAGTTATATTAAGTTATATATATAATAATATAGTAATATGTATTTAGTTATATTAAGTTATATATAATAATATAGTAATATATATTTAGTTATATTAAGTTATATATAATAATATAGTAATATATATGTAGTTATATTAAGTTATATATAATAATATATTAATATATATTTAGTTATATTAAGTTATATATAATAATATAGTAATATATATATAGTTATATTAAGTTATATATAATAATATAGTAATATATATTTAGTTATATTAAGTTATATATAATAATATAGTAATATATATATAGTTATATTAAGTTATATATAATAATAATATATAATATATATATAGTTATATTAAGTTATATATAATAATATAGTAATATATATTTAGTTATATTAAGTTATGTATAAGAATATAGTAATATATATTTAGTTATATTAAGTTATATATAATAATATATAATATATATTTAGTTATATTAAGTTATATATAATAACATAGTAATATATATTTAGTTATATTAAGTTATATATAATAATATAGTAATATATATTTAGTTATATTAAGTTATATATAATAATATAGTAATATATATTTATATATATTAAGTTATATATAATAATATATATATAATATATATATAGTTATATTAAGTTATATATAATATTAATATAGTAATATATATGTAGTTATATTAAGTTATATATAATAATAATATAGTAATATATATGTAGTTATATTAAGTTATATATAATATTAATATAGTAATATATATGTAGTTATATTAAGTTATATATAATAATAATATAGTAATATATATTTAGTTATATTAAGTTATATATAATATTAATATAGTAATATATATGTAGTTATATTAAGTTATATATAATAATAATATAGTAATATATATATATGTTTTATATTAAGTTATATATAATATTAATATAGTAATATATATGTAGTTATATTAAGTTATATATAATAATAATATAGTAATATATATTTAGTTATATTAAGTTATATATAATAACATAGTAATATATATTTAGTTATATTAAGTTATATATAATAATATAGTAATATATATTTAGTTATATTAAGTTATATATAATAATATAGTAATATATATTTAGTTATATTAAGTTATATATAATAATATAGTAATATATATTTAGTTATATTAAGTTATATATAATAATATAGTAATATATATTTAGTTATATTAAGTTATATATAATAATATAGTAATATATATTTAGTTATATTAAGTTATATATAATAATATAGTAATATATATTTAGTTATATTAAGTTATATATAATAATGATATAGTAATATGTATTTAGTTATATTAAGTTATATATAATAATATAGTAATATATATGTAGTTATATTAAGTTATATATAATAA
>CM049404.1:34147500-34155000 GCA_026929865.2 Hyperoplus lanceolatus | reverse complement strand
TAATTGACTATCTATCTATCTATCTATCTATCTATCTATCTATCTATCTATCTATCTATCTATCCATCCATCCATCCATCCATCTAGTATCTATCTATCTTCTTCTGTTTATTTAGAAATATTATAATATCTCTCTCTCTCTCTCCCTCCCTCCCTCTCTCTCCTTCTCTCCCTCTCCTTCTCTCCTCTCCCTCCCTCCCTCTCTCTCTCTCTCCCTCTCTCTCATACGAGTTAAAGGTGTAGTCAGTGATTCTGGAGAACGCTTTTTGGTCAGAATCAGTGAATATCTCCTCATGATCCACTACCTGTCTGTGCTGTGTGTGAGCTGAGAAAAATCCAGTGTTAATACCTTTTTCTTATGTGCAATGTGCACATAAGGGTGGGAGAGGGAGGGAGAGAGAGAAAGGGAGGGAGAGAGAGGGAGGGAGAGAGAGAAAGAGAGAGAAAGAGATAGATAGATAGATAGATAGATAGATAGATAGATAGATAGATAGATAGATAGATAGATAGATAGATAGATACTGGATCGTTTTATCATCACACACACAGTACAGACAGGTAGTGGATCATGAGGAGACAGACACACAGTACAGACAGGTAGTGGATCATGAGGAGATATTCACTCAGTACAGACAGGTAGTGGATCATGAGGAGATATTCACACAGTACAGACAGGTAGTGGATCATGAGGAGATATTCACTAAGTACAGACAGGTAGTGGATCATGAGGAGATGTTCACTGATTTTGACAGCAAGCGTTCTCCAGAATCACTGACTGCACCTTTAACTGATCAGAGTTATCGATCACTTACACTTCAGCCTGGACGAAGAAATTGCAGCCGATATCCACATCTGTCTTCAACCGCTTAGAGCCAGACTCCTGCAACACACACACACACACACACACACACAACACACACACACACACACACACACATTTATACTGTATTTAGAATAAGAAAATAATCATTTAGATATTAAAATCAAGACATGTAGCCAATTAAGTGTGTGTGTGTGTGTGTGTGTGTGTGTGTGTGTGTGTGTGTGTGTGTGTGTGTGTGTGTCTGTGTGTGTGTGTGTGTGTGTGTGTGTCTGTGTGTGTACACCTGTAGACTTTGTATCGTGTTCTTCAGCTGCAGATATTGAGAAATCTTCTCATAGACTGAATCTCTTTGGTCCAACACAGCCCTGTCACGCACACACACACACACACACACACACACACACACACACACACACACACACATTTGGTATTAATAACAATAAACTTAATTTACACAGACCTTTCCTAAACAAAGAGCTTAAAGTGATGGAGTAGATAAGACGTGTGTTACCTCCACATCCACACAACTGTCCATTAGGGCTTAACACACACACACACACACACACACACTATAACTCTCTCAAACACACACAAACACACACACACACACACACACACAAAAACACACACACACGTCACGCTTCTTACTGTAAATCTCTCTTCAGTACGTCATTGATGAAGGTTTCATAATCTTCAACTTTCTGGTCGCGGTCAGCATTAGCATCGGCAGCAATATTAGCATCAACTGCCGCAGACATATTTCCCTATTTTCCTCCTTAAAACCAGAAAAACCCGGCTGTGACGTAGACAAACTCTCCTAATGACGCGCTACAAGTCTGACGTTTGATTGAAACTTTCCCTTGTCTGTGTCTTTACTTATTTATTCATTAATTTAAGCAGATTGTCCAGCTAGCATGTTGTTAGCATTAGCAGCACACGCCAGGCACTGATGTTCAAAAAAAATGTAAACACGCCGCTCTGACCCGGATATGGTGGATGACAGCCGGAGCACGTTGTTACACTGAAAGTTGTGACCCATTGAAATGTGTGCCCTGCTGTTCTTATTGATCAAACCAGTCGCATAGTGAAATATAGGCAATGTACGTAGTTATTAAAACATTTCACTGTGAGACTGCGTGCATGATGTAACCTACAGTCTAATCTATTTAAATCAGTGAATAAATATGAATTATAGCGCTCTCTATTCTAATGGCACACATTCGGATGGGTCCCGGCGTTCCGCGCAACACCTCCTGTGTGTCACTGTAAATTGTCAACAAACATGGCGTCTCGGTAGCTCGTTCGTTCATCATAAAAACGTAAATGTAACGTCCCTACTGCCCTGTACGAGACAAGGTGGGTATTTAAATATTTTAATAAAAGGATATAACTCAACCTAGACCTATTAAGCTACTGTCTGACATCAGAAGTGGCGCGAAAAGGCCGAAAAAACCTGTTAAATGTGACGGTTTAGCCTGAGCTAGTTTAGCTTAGCTGGTGGGTAACCAAGGCAACAGTAAGCACACAGTCCGCTCGCTGTCATCTTTAAAGTTGAGGTTTCTTTATAACAGTTTGTTTATTTGTGGTTTTTCTTTCACGCCGAATGAAAGCAAACTGTCGTAATGTTGAGATAATATCGAGGTTGTAAAGTAACGTTATTTGATATTGATATCAGGTAAATTAGGGATGTATTCACGGGGATCGGTCATTTTAATTGGCTACACCTTGTCATGGTTAGTTTGAATTGTTCAGACATTTTCAGTGGTCTGATGGTTTATTAACATGTGCATAAGCTAGATAACATAAGTAAAGGCGAGTAAAGGAACTGCAGTGAGATGGAGCAGTACAGTCTGTCTGCCTGCCTGCCTGCCTGTCTGTCTGCCTGTCTGTCTGTGTCTCCATGAGGCTGCAGCAGTGAGATGGAGCAGTACAGTCTGTCTGCCTGCCTGCCTGTCTGTCTGTGTCTCCATGAGGCTGCAGCAGTGAGATGGAGCAGTACAGTCTGTCTGTCTGCCTACCTGTCTGTCTGTCTGTTTCAGTGAGATGGAGCAGTACAGTGTCTGTCTGCCTACCTGTCTGTCTGCCTGTCTGTCTGTGTCTCCATGAGGCTGCAGCAGTGAGATGTGTGTGTGTGTTTCAGTGAGATGGAGCAGTACAGTATCCTGTCTGTGTGTTTCAGTGAGCTGCCTGTCTGTCTGATGGAGCAGTACAGTCTGTCTGTCTGCCTACCTGTCTGTCTGTCTGTTTCAGTGAGATGGAGCAGTACAGTATCCTGTCTGTGTGTTTCAGTGAGCTGCCTGTCTGTCTGATGGAGCAGTACAGTATCCTGTCTGTCTGCCTTCCTACCTGTCTGTCGGTTTCCCCTTGAGGCTGGAGCAGTGAGATGTGTGTGTGTGTGTGTGTTTCAGTGAGCTGCCTGTCTGTCTGATGGAGCAGTACAGTATCCTGTCTGTGTGTTTCAGTGAGCTGCCTGTCTGTCTGATGGAGCAGTACAGTATCCTGGGCCGGATTGGAGAAGGAGCTCATGGTATCGTGTTCAAGGCTAAACACATCGAGGTGAATAATACTTTACTGTTTGTCTGTCTGTCTGTCTGTCTGCCTGCCTGCCTGCCTGCCTGCCTGCCTGTTTGTCTGTCTGTCTGTCTGTCTGCCTGCCTGCCTGCCTGTCTGCCTGTCTGCCTGTCTGTCTGTCTGTCCAGACTATAATAAGGTGTAACATTGTAAGTAATTTATTAGCTAAAATCAATATCCTCATTCATAAATATGTCCTCATTGGTGTAAAATCACCTCTGCCAATAATCTGAATTATCCTCCTGAGCGGAGAATTACAATTATTAATATTACATTTTGTACATTGAGCAGGCAAGTCTTATGAAGGCATCCATGTTGGTTGGAATGTCATCAGGTGCATTGTTTAGAATTTAGAATTGTTCTTGTCCTTGAAGGCCACTGTAGCTTCTGTTATTATTCTAAAGGGGTGGGGTTACCCAGGGAGCGTTGCATTCTAGAACTTTGTAGAACTTTCTTGATGATGTCATATTACACAGTGACTACTAATTAACCGTATTTCCGTATTTACAGTAGGGTGGAACTCGGCTGTTAATAAACGGCCCAGGCCATGTTCACTGGTATGCTAAGGAAAGGCCCAGGCTATGTTCACTGGTATGCTAAGGAAGGGCCCAGGCTAAGGAAGGGCCCAGGCCATGTTCACTGGTATGCTAAGGAAGGGCCCAGGCTATGTTCACTGGTATGCTAAGGAAGGGCCCAGGCTATGTTCACTGGTATGCTAAGGAAGGGCCCAGGCTAAGGAAGGGCCCAGGCTATGTTCACTGGTATGCTAAGGAAGGGCCCAGGCTAAGTTCACTGGTATGCTAAGGAAAGGCCCAGGCTATGTTCACTGGTATGCTAAGGAAGGGCCCAGGCTAAGGAAGGGCCCACCGTGGCCTGTATTCTCCATAATCACTGATTCTGTCTTTAAAGAGCAACGTGCAGGTTAGAGACCCCAGTTAAACAGCATAGGATAGGACAAACATTCAACTACTCGATTTAAAAAAAAATATTTAAAAATATACATCACAGTGGCTTCTGGAGCTATTTTTGTGCGAGAATTCTTCTTCTGCTTCTAAAAAAATGTAGAAGGCCGTGACGTCACGTGAGGGACAGCGGTCCATTCGAACAATAGAAATTAATGCGTTTTTGTGCTATTTTGGACACTTGTAAAACATATATTCATGTGAATATAACGGGACACACACTTAGAATTGTGATCCCGTATATGTCTAAGAGACCAGGACAAGTCAAGGATCAGAAAATAAAACTAAATAATAACAAAAATATGGACAGGAGTGATGGCATGTTTACAGGCTGACAGTGACTTACGAGCTTTAGCTAAGGATATGCTGTGTCCACATCGCAGCCAGACTACCACAAGCCTACACTGTGATCACGTTGTAAATGGTTGCTATTGTTTCAGCAGTAAGTGAACTAGTGTTGTGTTGGTTATCTAGCACTGACAGGAGTAGCCTATTAACACCTATGAAACTAACCAGTCTCTGACTACTTGTAACTCCGCGTGCTGCTGCTCTAACGTTACCGCACGGGAGAGAGAGCGGGTGGGCGAGCGAGAGAAAGAGAGCGAGTGATTTATCCGACTTTTTCTACAATGGGAATAAAAAGCATTGAGGATCAAATTAAAGTATTGGTGCCGAGTATTCAGCATGTAGGCTAATACAACAATATAGTAGGCCTATGTTGATGCTGAGTATTCAGCATGTAGCCTAGGCTATCTAAATCCATAGCCTAAATATGCTTAGAAATCATACAGTCTTTTTTTTTTTTTTTTTACCTTTATTTCTACAGGTAAATCCCATTGAGACCGAACACTCTTTTACAAGGGAGACCTGTTCTCCTTTCCTACGTCTTCTAAATGTAAAGTTAGCGTAATCAATAAACGTGTGAACAATAAAGTGAATAAGTACCCTACTCTACTATAGGCAATAGAAAAGTAAAAAGGACACATTAAAACTGAATTGGAATAATTGTTTCTCCATTTCACATTTTCCATGTGATATTATCACTAGGCCCTACTTGTATCAGAAAATGATAATTAGATTATCAGGTTTAACTAGTGTGCCTATCCCCAGGCAGTTCTGCTATAGCCTACATCTTACCTCATGTGTTGTGTCCAGAAGAACAGGGTATATACAAAGCTCATATAACCTCATTTCAGTGATGACTTTAATTAATCACAATCACAAAGTGTCACACCATAACATTTTATGCAGTTTAGAACATGTTAATTCAGATCACGTGCTGCATTAATAAGTAGGTCTGCATGCTGCTAAAGCAAGACTAATAATAAATGTCCTATATCAATTATATTTACGATTTGCAGTTATCACATCGAAGCACAATCAGTATAAATGTTTAGTAAGAGCTTACACCACCAAACAAATCACAAGATTGGGACTTTTTAAAATATTTGTGGATTTACTTAACATATACGTATGGTCACAATGAAAAATATAAATCAACCAGTTTAAAACTAGAATGCACTCACAATTGCATACCTCCAACTAAAGTTGTGTGTCGTGTTATTGTATTAAGAGAAAATGATCAAAATATCCCCAATGCTCTGGCATGTGCCGGAACAAGACTTTATAAAACAAAACATAAAACTAGTAACTTAGTCCTTGGTCTGTAGCCCAACTGTTTACCATATTTAATCAAAATATCCCCTACCTTTTTAATATGTCAAACAAATAAACATGACTGAGTATGTCACCTCATTTACTGCAATCAATATGATTATGAATTGAGTATGATCTGACTTTGTCTAGATTTATAATAATCACAATCTAAATACTGAAAGCAAATTGTGTGTTTGAGTGAAGCTGTGACTGCCAGGTGAGTTCCACGCTGCTCCATCTTCAGAGATCTTCTACCATGATGAAGAAAGGCAGCAGGAGCAGTGAAGTCTTCAGTTATCTGGAGTGTCCTTCCCTCAGCAATGCATACACTGGGGACGGAAACAATTGTTAGATCCCATTAGTGATGTTATAGTAAACACATGACGGATAATAGTTAGGACTGACTGTAGCTGCTCACTGTACAATGGCTTCTCCCTGACAGGGTGGAAATCCCAGACACTTGTGCAGGCCTTGTGCAGGACAGCCAAGATGAGTCTGTGGAAAAGCAGATTGTGCCGTTCAGATGTTGAAATCCCAAAAGACCAGACAACATATTAACATTTGTAAACCATATTGTCTGTGTGCCATAGCCATTAAAATTAAGGATTATAAAATTACAATATACATGTAGGTTCGAGTTGATTAAGAACACAAAGCTAAAAACTAATTATGACAACCCTGCAATTCATTCTCTTCATGGGGGTTATCATGTCATTAGTGTCTTTTAAAATTAGTCTTTTTCCGGGCTGGAAAAACAGATATAAAATATGATTTATACACGATGGAGCAGCACAATTTAACAATTGTTTTCCTTTGCATAATGGGACGCTTGTCTACTTGATTTTATTCAGAAACAATAACATGTCTGTTGACGTTGAGACGTGCTGAGCAGAATACGTGCCGCTACTTAGGCAGACAATGCTCTTTCTGGGCTCGACACATGCTAACATTACATCCTGATGTAAAACTAGTTTGTATGAAGGTGCCGATGTGCCAGAAAAGCAGACATACAGACACGGATTAGCGTGTCTTGATTATTAGCCTATTTTTGCATCAAGACACCAGTAGTCTGACTCATATTTCCCCGGCTAGCGCCAGTATTATTTTAACTGATTAACGGAAGGATTATTTGGTCAGCCTTCTTATTTGAGGTTAACAGTTCATTATTAACATCCTCAAAAGTGACCAAATGCCTTATGAAACGGCACATCCTTTAAAAGAAGACGCTAACGAACATTAGCTGTTATGACCATGGGTTATGACTTGGTAGCTAGTGGTTATACTGCCTGCAATAAATTATAACCACACGTTGCTTCTCATCATTGAAATTATTATGCTGACTAACTTTCCGCGGTATGAATCTCTGATGGCTCCGTGTCCTGTAGGCTCTAGCTAGACCCTAGGTCTGTGTCCGACCGTGTGTCCGTGACCGTCAGTCCAGACACTGCTGTGGCTCCGGAGAAAATTGTGAAGCAGCTCAGCTGTTTA
>CM049404.1:34135000-34137500 GCA_026929865.2 Hyperoplus lanceolatus | reverse complement strand
GAGCTGGTGGATATTAGAGTCCTTGCGCTCCTCCATCTCCCGTTTGAGGATGCCCAAAAGATGCTCAATAGGGTTTAAGACTGGAGACATGCTTGGCCAGTCCATAACCTTTACCCTCAGCTTCTTTAGCAAGCCAGTGGTCGTTCGGAGGTGTTTTTGGGGTCGTTATCATGTTGCAGTACTGCCCTGCGGCCCAGTTTATGAAGGGAGGGGATCTTGCTCTGCTTCAGTATGTCACAGTACATGTTAGAATTCAATGAACTGTAGATCCCCAGTGCTGGCAGCACTCATGCAGCCCCAGACCATGATACTCCAACCACCATGCTTGACTCTAGGCAAGACACACTTGTCTTTGTACTCCTCACCTGGTTGCCGCTCCACACTCTTAACACCATCTGAACCAAATAAATGTATTTTGGTCTCATCAGACCACAGGACATGGTTGCAGTAATCCATGTCCGAAGTCTGTTTGTCTTCAGCAAACTTTTTGTGGGGTTTCTTGTGCATCATCTTTAGAATAGGCTTCCTTCTGGGATGACAGCCATGTAGACCAGTATGATGCAGAGTGCGCCGTATGGTCTGAGCACTGACAGGTTGACCCCCACCCCTTCAAGCCCTTCAGCAATGCTGGCAGCACTCATACGTCTATTTTCCAAAGCCAACCTCTGTGTACGACGCTGACCACGTGCACTCAACCTTTGTAAACTGTGCCGCAGGGTGGTATTGCAACATGATAACGACCCCAAACACACCTCCAAGACGACCAGTGGCTTGCTAAAAAAGCTGAGGGTAAAGGTTATGGCCTGCCCAAGCATGTCTCCAGACCTAAACCCTATTGAGCATCTTTTGGGGCATCCTCAAACAGAAGTTGGAGGAGCGCAAGGTCTTTAATATCCACCAGCTCTGTGATGCTGTCATAAATGGGTGGAAGAGGGTTCCAGTTGCAACCTGTGAAGCTCTAGTGAACTACATGCCCAAGAGGGTTAAGGCAGTGATAGAAAATAATGATGGCAAAACAAAATATTGACACTTTGGGCCCAATTTGGAAATTTTTTCTTAGGGGTGTACTCACTTTTGTTGCCAACAGTTTAGACATTAATGGCTGTGTGTCGAATTATTTTGAGGGGACAGTAAATTTACACTGTTATACAAGCTGTACACTGACTACTTTACATTGTATCAAAGTGTCATTTCTTCAGTGTTGTCCCATGGAAAGATATAATGAAGTATTTGAAGAAATGTGAGGGGTGTACTCACTTTTGTGAGATACTGTAAATGCGACCTTCCGGCAAAGACATTCGCAAACGTGTCGTGAGGAACCAACTCAGTGAGACTGCAAGTGAAAATTGTCGCAAATTGGCACATTTTGTCGCAATTTTGTGTCTCCAACTGGTCGCAAACAGTCGCAGCCCAGTGAGATAGGGGCTTTACCAAGGTCAGACCGGGCGTATGGAACATATAACATGAGCATGTCAGTTGAGCGGGTTTGATAAAGCCCATCTGAGATATGCAGCATTGTTGTCAAATAGAGTGGCAGCTTTCCGGTCAGGGCTTTATATATAAAAATATGCCAATGTGCATCACGTCTCTCTTTAAGAGAGGACCAACCAACCTTTTCATATAAAAGACAATGGTGAGTGTCATAAGCATCTCCTGTAATGAACCTTAAGGCAGAGTGAAAAACGGAGTCTAGGAGTTTGAGACATGATTGAGATGCATGCCTATAAACCACATCACCGTAATCAAGGACAGACATAAAAACTGCCTCAATAATCCTTTTCCTACTGAACAACGGGAAGGTGGCTCTATTCCTATAAAAATATCCAATCTTTTGTCGCAGACGACAGACAAGATTTTTTATGTGAAATTTAAAAGATATTTTTTCATCTATCCAGATGCCGAGATATTTATTTTCAGTGACTCTTTCAATTTGAGATCCATTATTTGTATGAATATTAAGATCATTAAAATGTGTAGTTCTTGCTCTGGAGAAACACATATATTTTGTTTTGTCTGTATTAAGAACAAGCCTGAGGTCCACTAGACAGTCCTGCAGGGTGTTAAAAGAGCTCTGAAGGTTCTGAACAGATTGATGGACCGAATCAGAAATGCAATACAGTACAGTGTCGTCAGCATACAAATGGGCTTGACAGTTTTGTAGCGATGAAACAATGTTATTGATGTAAATTGTGAATAGGACTGGACCTAAAATTGAGCCCTGCGGAACACCATTTGTAACTGTTAAAAACTCAGTTTGGTGGCTTCCCAGTTTTACTGACTGCTGTCTATCAGAGAGATAGTCCCTAAACCAGCTACATGTAGAATAATCAAAACCAATATCATGCAGCCTCTGTAAAAGCAAATGGTGATCTAAAGTATCAAAGGCTTTTGACAGATCAACAAAAAGTGCTGCACAGTGCTTTTTATTGTCGATAGCTGTAACAATGTTGTCTAAGACCAAAGTGACAGCAGATACAGTACTGTGACCTGCCCTGAAACC
>CM049404.1:34120000-34127500 GCA_026929865.2 Hyperoplus lanceolatus | reverse complement strand
CTGTCTATCTATTGACAAAATAAGTGAATATCTCCGTGTGTGCGCGTGCGTGTGTGTGTGTCTGTGTGTGTGTGTGTGTGTGTGTGTGTGTGTGTGTGTGTGTGTGTGTGTGTGTGTGTGTGTGTGTTTGTGTGTGTGTTTCAGGTGAATCGGCCGCTGGCGTTGAAGAAAGATGGAATCCAAACCAGGAAACGCAAAGCGACCAATAAGATCGCACGGAGCCGGTTAACGGACCAATGAGAGGCTGAGCTGGACACACTGGTCCCGCCCCCTCAGGACG
Source organism: Hyperoplus lanceolatus (assembly GCA_026929865.2). NCBI lineage: Eukaryota > Metazoa > Chordata > Actinopteri > Uranoscopiformes > Ammodytidae > Hyperoplus > Hyperoplus lanceolatus. The sequence continues at coordinate 34,127,220 of CM049404.1, read as the reverse complement.
CCATGTTTAAATCCTCCTCTCTGTGAACCCACTATTCTGTCTGTCTGTCTGTCTGTCTGTCTGTCTGTCTGTCTGCGTGTCTGTCTGTCTGCGTGTCTGTCTGTCTGTCTGTCTGCGTGTCTGTCTGTCTGTCTGTCTGTCTGTCTGTCTGTCTGTGAACCTACTATTCAGTTTTTTAATGTTTCTTTAATAAAAACAATTTTAACAGTTTTTTTGAATGTTGTCTTTTTCCTAGCGAGGGGGGGGGGTCTAACCACGGCCAGCGAGGGGGGAGGGTCTAACCTCGGCTAGTCATTTAGACCATGGTGTTTGAAAAATCCTACTCCCTCGATTAGTGGCGCACGCACAGACACAAACACACACACAGAAAACTTTAACCTGCCCTGCGTTCCGAATGGCATACTTTCTACTATATAGTATGTAGAAAAAAGATTTAGGATGTCCCGATTCTTGTGGCCAGATTTAGGATGGTTAGAAGTAACCGGATGTCCTACTTCATGTGGCCAAGATTGTTAGTGTTGAAAACTGCATCCTATTTGGGCGATTCTGACCCACAATTCACTGCGCACCTGAAGTGACGTCACATCGACGAAGCCTCCATATGAAAACAAACGGGGATGAGACGGATATAAATGCAAGAGGCAAGATCAAGGAGCCATGTTAGGATGAAATAAGAGAGAAAAGTATGTCCCAATAGTATGCCTTCTGCATCCTAACTAGATTATGTTTATCGTCGGATGTAGTATGTAGAATAGAAAAAAGAAAGAGGAGGAGATTCAGTACGCAGGGCTTAGGGTCTTAGTTGATGTAAGTGCTTTAGAAGTTGAGATTTTTTGGTTCAGAGTATTTGGAAGAAACACATACTGAAAGCCGATATTGTGCAATCAAAACACACACAAACACACACACACACACACAGGAGGCTATGGTTTTCCGGACCCAGGAAAAGGCAGCACAGACAGACACGTTGGTGGTCAACCCTTCATGTGTGAGAGGCGTGTGGGCAAAATGTGATGTATGCTGATGATCAACCACAACACACACACACACACACACACACACACACACACACACACACTCACTCACTCACTCAGGGTAACACACACAGTAACACACAAACACAAATGGTAACACACACACACACAACCACAGACACTCAAACACACGCACATAAGCCTACACACACACACACACAGTTAACGGTTGTACAGTTTGACATGTTGACATCGATATTAAACCAGAGAAAGTTATGAACAAACGGACTAGGCCGAAGATGATGCAAGTTTGGGACGTTTTCATATCAAGGACAAACACACACACACACACACAGAGACACACACACACAGAACCAGATAACGTGTATTTTTAGAACTGATGGTCTCCTGAAAATTCAACTCTTTGAAATTTGTGGAAAAATATTCAAAATGTGAAAGAGATTAAAAACCCAAATAGTAATAGATAATAACAGAAAATATTGAGCCCCTAAAAAGGACAAATTATAATAACTTTCTTGTGAGCACCACCAGAAAATTATTTTTTCTTAAATTTTGTAGGGTGCCCCCCCCCCCAGCAGCGGACCCGGGTTTGATTCCAGCCCGTGGTCGTTCTCTGCATGTCACTCCCCTCTCTGCCCCATTTCAACTCTGTCTCTACACTATCAGTAAAGCATAAAAATGCCAAAAAAATATCTAAAAAAAAGTGTATGCCCATGTCATATTAGACTAGAAGTAGAAACATTTTCAATATGTTAAAAATGTTTTTTTATCCCTAACCCTAACCCTAATTATGCTAATTTTTTTTTAATTATTTTAATTCTCACTATTTTAGCTTTTCTGAATTTTTTTTTATATATACCATTTCCAAATCTTTATTCAAGTTGTTTTAATGTTTGATTTGATCCTGGTCAGCAGCACCCTTTTCTTCCCACCCTGGAGCATCCAGGCTGCTGACCACAGCCCCCGCCCCGCACATGCTAAGTTTTTCTTGCCTTCTTAGTATTTTTTTAATTATTTTAACTTTTTAATTATTTTAATCTTGAAATTATTTTTATTTTCTAACTACTCTTAGCAATTTTAAATCATTGTTCAAGTTGTTTTAACTTTTTATTTAACCCTGGTCAGCAGCACCCTCTTCTTCTGTCCACTGCAGAGACACCCTGCCTGGGAATCAAACCCTGGTCTCCCGGGTGAAGGGGCAGAGCTTTCCAACCGCACCACCAACACCACTCCCGTTTTTAGATCAATAGGCCTGTGCAACAATATTCCAACAAAGGAACCTCTTAACCCAAACCCTAACCCCACCCTAACCCTAACCCCTAACCCTAACCCTAACCCTAACCCCTAACCCTAACCCTAACCCTAACCCCTAACCCTAACCCTAACCCTAACCCCTAACCCTAACCTTCCTCCCTAACCCTAACCTTCCTGAACCTTCCTTCCTAACCCTAACCCTAACCTTCCTGAACCTCCCTAACCCTAACCTTCCTCCCTAACCCTAACCCTAACCTTCCTCCCTAACCCTAACCCTTCCTAACCCTAACCCTAACCTTCCTCCCTAACCCTAACCTTCCTGAACCTCCCTAACCCTAACCTTCCTCCCTAACCCTAACCTTCCTTCCTAACCCTTCATCCCTAACCCTAACCTTTCTGAAGCTTCATTGTAATTATAAAATGTTTCATAATATTTATCATTATTGTAAATACTTATCCGACCCAAACCTCTAAACTGTTGTAAAACAAACTGACCAATATTCGCTCCAGTCCGGCTTCGTGCTCAGTCAAGTAATCTCTTTTTCCACCTTTAAAGCTGCAGTGTGTAGAATTTTGGGTTTTATTTCCTAGCAGATTTTGTAGAAAATAATTATAGTATCCATTAGTGAGTTTAATTTAGTGCATAATAGCTGATCCTTTTCCCTTAGAAAGGGTCTCTTATACGTCCATATTTCTGCATATCTTGGACCAAGGCCTAGTGCCGCCATTTTGAAAGTGTCATAGTTGGAATGTCATCAGGTGCATTGTTTAAAATGTAGAATTGTTCTTGTCCTTGAAGGCCACTGTAGCTTCTGTTATTATTCTAAAGGGGTGGGGTTACCCAGGGAGCGTTGCATTCTAGAACTTTGTAGAACTTTCTTGATGATGTCATATTACACACTGCACCTTAAATGCTTCATCCATTTTTCTACTTTTTTTCCTCAACATTTCGTCTTTCTTTAAACTCTAACCCTAACCCTCTAACCCTAACCCTCTAACCTTAACCCTAACCCTCTAACCTTAACCCTAACCCTCTAACCCTAACCCTCTAACCCTAACCCTCTAACCCCTAACCCTAACCCTCTGTGTGTGTGTGTGTGTGTGTGTGTGTGTGTGTGTGTGTGTGTGTGTGTGTGTGTGTGTGTGTGTGTGTGTGTGTGTGTGTGTGTGTGTGTGTGTGTGTGTGTGTGTGTGTGTGGCTACATCATCAGGGCAAAGATTAGACTTTTTTTTAACAAGCAAGTTCATCAGCTGATTTCTATTCTACTAAAATCTCTAATAATAATAATAATAATAATAATAATAATAATAATAATAATAATAATAATAATAATAATAATAATAATAACGCCAGCGATGTCACAGAGCCTTTGCACTTTTAGCTTTTATAAAAATAGAAAATCATTCCAGGAATATCCACATGCTCAGAATACAGAATCACAGACGGTTCAAAGCTGCTCGTTAACATTTGCATACGAGTTAAAGGTGCACTCAGTGATTCTGGAGAACGCTTGTTTGTCAAAATCAGTGAATATCTCCTCATGATCTGCTACCTGTCTGTGCTGTGTGTGCGCCGAACAAACATCTGGTAATACACAGCCTAGGCTCTGTAAACTGGCATGTTGCTAGCTATGGTGGGCCCTTTGTTTACATTCCCGTTTACAGAGCCTAGGCTGAGTATTAACACTGGATGTATTTCAGCACACACACAGTACAGACAGGTAGTGGATCATGAGGAGATATTCACTGATTTTGACAAAAAGTAATTTTGACAACGAGTGTTCTCCAGAATCACTGACTACACCTTTAAAGGTCAAAGTATCATGGAGATGTTCCCCAGTCATCCTGATATCTGGTATCAACACACAGGTTAAAGGTGCAGTCCGTGGTTCTGGAGAAACCTTGTCGTCAAAATTACTTTTCACATATCACCTCACGATCTGCTACCTGTCTGTACTGTGTGCTGAAAAAAACAGGGTTAATACACAGCCTAGGCTCTGTAAACTGGCATGTTACTGACTACAGTGGGCAACCTTTGTTTACATACCAGTTTACAAAGCCTAGGCTGTGTATTATCACTGGATCACTGGAACGCACACACAGAACAGACAGGTAGTGGATCATGAGGAGATATTCACACAGTACAGACAGGTAGTGGATCATGAGGAGATATTCGCACAGTACAGACAGGTAGTGGATCATGAGGAGACAGACAGGTAGCAGACAGACAGGTAGTGGATCATGAGGAGACAGACAGGTAGCAGACAGACAGGTAGTGGATCATGAGGAGACATTCACACAGTACAGACAGGTAGTGGATCATGAGGAGATATTCACTCAGTACAGACAGGTAGTGGATCATGAGGAGATATTCACACAGTACAGACAGGTAGTGGATCATGAGGAGACAGACAGGTAGCAGACAGACAGGTAGTGGATCATGAGGAGACAGACAGGTAGCAGACAGACAGGTAGTGGATCATGAGGAGATATTCACTGATTTTAACAAAAAGTGATTTTGACAAACAAGAGTTCTTCAGAATCACTGACTGCACCTTTAAAGAGTAATTCCTAAAATCTATCATTTCATTAACAGTTTACAGAAACTAGGTCTGAAACAATAACGTAAACACAGCAACATATAACGTTAAATATGGCGTCATATCCGCCATCAAACGGGTTTCTTTCCCACTTCCTGAATGAAAGTTATTTGCATAGGCTTATGGTTTAGTATGAAGTGTAAACATGTTCAACTGTCGTCCAGCATTAAAGCAACATTATGTAACATTTCATTTGCTAACCAGCCCACTGTTTAGTTAAAGCTGCTCCGAGGAACTTTCAGTGTGTGTTCATTCTAGCCAAGAGTACCTATTTGCAGACCCATGGAGAAACGGACCTCCACCGGAAGCCACGCCCGAACTCATTTCATTGGTCAGAATTGTAACCTACTCTGAGATTGTTTTCACTTTACGCTGCAGCTCCGACTGAAGAAAGACTCACTGTCACACGCGCCCCTGTACAGTTTGAAGCAAAATCACTCCATAGAAATCTCCATCGGGATGTTTTTATCATTTCCTGATGATTTTACGTTTGACCGATCATTTATCTGATCAGTAGCCTTGTTCTCAGCCCTCGTGCCGTTCATATGCGGCCACCTTACACATCGTGACATGCTCTACATTCAGATTAATAAACCTATTGTATTGTATGTATCTCATTATTTATTTATTCATTAACAGGAGTTTTTTAACGTCTGTGCCACTGAACATTTCTGGCTATTTATGTCAGGTTGAAATGTAATTCTGCGGCTGCACGCAATCGTTACTGTTCACTTGTGTCATCCCAAAGTCACAGACGAGCATCGATCGTTCAATAGCCTAATATGAATATAGAAATGACAGAATAATTAAAACTGTGATCACTAGAGGACAAGGGATCTGGTAATAAATCAATCAGGATCTACAATGGAAACTGTCACCTTATGTGTCAGACGTTAATGTCTTTCACCCCGCTTTTTAAAATGAGCTGTTTATTTTAATGTGGTGGCACTTTTTGTGTTTAATTTATAAGAGTTTATATTTGTATGTGATTGACCTGCTTGTGATAATTGTGAATTAAAGAGACAGATTTCGAAAGCTTCGTTGCTTCATTCATCTTCTACCTCAACATTTCCTTTGTACCACCGTCCTGGCCACTTGGGACCCTTAACAAACTGACTTATGTTACTGTCTACTAGCACCAAAACCGGTGGAAACTGTGTCTTGTTATTATTCACCGCTAGGTGAACGCCCCCAGTAAAACAAAAAGAAGAAAAAATGTTGTACTTCCGGTGGAGCTCTGCTTCCCCATGGGTCTGCAAATAGGTGCCTCTCATTCTAGCGCCCCCCTTTGGACTAAAGCGGTAGTGTTTTTACCACACCAGCTGTTGTTCCTGGGTGAGCGTATACCCATGACAAAGGCATTAAGAAAAACTATATACAAAAAGCATTCTTTGCACTGATGGTCTGGTTTGCTGTTACATGTAATTTATGATCATCAGAGGAAACATGAGACTGTTTCAGAAATATTGAAAAGTTCCTCGTAGAGACTTTAACCAGCATGTTGATACCAGAATCTTTAAACTTAATTTAAACAGGTCCAAGGACGCACTGAGGGATTGTGGGTAAAATGATGATGTCAGAGTATGCTAATTAGGCTGCTGCTATGTCATCGGCCAATCAAAGGCCTCGAAATCTCACGAACCAATCAGAAACAAGTCACTGCATTTTTTTTGCTTTTCTTCCTCCAATCAGGAAACAGAATTGTCTGTTGTCCAATAAGCTGCGGGCTAAGATAAGCGGGTCTCCTTCCAGCAGGCCAATCAAAAAAGCCCTTATAAGAAATGCTGCATTCACGTGCTAGTCCAAATCGATGGAATTTTTTTAAGATTTCGGTGTGTTCACGTAAAATCAAGTCGGAAAATCTGAAAGTTAGAGTTAGTTGCTGCTCCCAAAGTGACTTGGATCAGATAGCTATGTCATTTATGAAGTCCCTTAAATTAGGTGACTTTTAAATCAACGTTCATTGCCAATAAATGCTAAGATATGGTTTAAAGGTGTTACATTCATTTATGATCATCAGAGGAAAAATTAGACTGTTTCAGAAATATGTAAAAGTTCCGGTAACACTTTAGAATAAAGGTCCATAAATGAACTGTTAGGAAATACTTATTAAGCAGTAAGTAACTTGCTAATCTAAATCCAGCTTGAGCAGCTGTTTATTTTCCCACTCTTTGTTTTTTCTCGATGTTTTCGACAGCACATGAATGCAGCATCATTCAGCCAATGAGATGGTCAGACAGAGAGCCCACCCACAAACCGGCTGCCACTCAGAGTCTGTGTTAGTCTGCGTGGGCTGGGCTTCAGCCAGGGCCCGGGGGCGTCGCCATCTCTCCTCCAATCAGATGCCTGCTTTCCCCCGGGCGCTATGGCG
>CM049404.1:34077500-34085000 GCA_026929865.2 Hyperoplus lanceolatus | reverse complement strand
TTGTCCGTTCTGAGCTACTGTAGAAACATGGCGGTGCAACATGGCGGCCTCAGCGCCCTGCTCCTATGGAGATATAAAAGGCTCATTCTAAGCTCTTAGAAAACAAAAACAGTCTTGTGTTCCGGATAAGTTTAACAATGAATGGATGTTACATGCTCTGGGTTAGGGTCTGTCTCTCTCTCTAACCTGTCTGTCTCTCTCTCTCTAACCTGTCTGTCTGTCTGTCTGTCTGTCTGTCTGTCTGTCTGTCTGTCTGTCTGTCTGTCTGTCTGTCTGTCTGTCTGTCTGTCTCTAACCTGTCTGTCTGTCTGTGTGTCTGTCTGTCTGTCTGTCTGTGTCTGTCTGTCTCTCTCTCTAACCTGTCTGTTTGTCTGTCTGTCTGTCTCTCTCTCTAACCTGTCTGTCTGTCTGTCTGTCTCTCTAACCTGTCTGTCTGTCTGTCTCTCTCTCTCTAACCTGTCTGTCTGTCTGTCTGTCTGTCTGTCTGTCTCTCTCTCTCTCTAACCTGTCTGTCTGTCTGTCTTACCTGGTGAGACAGTCTTGATTCTGATTGGATGAGGGCAGGAGTTGAGGACCCCTCTGACATCACCGAGGGTCATGCCTAATACGGGCGTGCCCCCGATCTCCAGGATGATGTCAGCGACCGTAGCTCCGCCCCCGTGAGCCGCGGTGACGAATGGGAACTCTCCGTAGTCGGCCCCGCCTCCGATCGCCAGACCCAGCTCACCTGGGGCAAAGATAAATGAATCAGTAAAATGTTTTAAAATGGTTTAAAGAACCATGAAAAAAACATTCCGTTATATATATATATATATATATATATATATATATATATATATATATATATTTAAAAGAACCATAACCGTTATATATATACAAGAATGTAAAATTAAAATATCAACAATAAATAAAAATATCTGACAGAGATGGTAAATGGGAAAGGTTCATGATATCGCAATGTTACAATTTATTTAAAGGTGCAGTAAGCGGAATGGTTCTTTCAGCTAACTTCCTGTCAGTGACTGCAGTTAGCAGTCCCCTCCCTCGTCCCAACGTCACCACATTAATGCACTGCGGTCTTCAAGCAGCGAGTTATCTAGCATCATCTCAGATCCATAAGTGTGATAAAACATGATAAAAACCATCAAAACAGACATTGGGAAGGATTTTTACCTGCTCTGCCATTGTAGGCGCATAAACATTCACCCATCTGTCGCTCTGGCGTGCACCGGCAGTGAGACCATGGAGTGTATATACTATATGAGAGAGACGGGTGTCGGTTTGTAGCGTTCTCTCTTCTGATTGGTTTAAATTTTGGGATTAATGAGACGCGTACATTATGTAAGTGATCACTGTATGAATAAAGAGCGATTTAACACTTATATTAACATAAATAAACCGCTTACTTCACCTTTAAAAGGTGCTATGAGGAACTTTTAAATATTTCTGAAACAGTCTCATGTTTCCTCTGATGATCATAAATTACATGTAACAGCAAACGAGACCATCAGTGCAAAGAATGCTATTTTAATATAGTTTTTCTTAATGCCTTTGTCATGGGTATACGCCACTACTGTCCTGCCAACCCCCCCCCCCCCCCCCCGGGGGGGGGCCCCCCACTCTAACCAAACACCCCCGGGGAATCTCCCCGCGGGGGGGGGGCGTTTTATAAAACACCCGCGCGCGGGGGGCCCCCCCCCCCCCCCCCCCCCCCACCCCTCTCAATCTCTCTCTTTTTTTCTCCTCTTTTTTGGAGGGGGTGGGGCTCATTTTTTTTTTAATTATTTAAAAATTTTTTTATAAATATAATTTTTTAAAAAGGAGCAAAGAAGGGGGTAAAGGGGGGATTATTGGAATTAATTTCATTTTGGACCCCCCAACCCTCACCCAGGAACAACAGCTACCACTTTTGTCCAAAGGGGGGCGCTAGAATGAACACACACTGAAAGTTCCTAGGAGCACCTTTAAAGGAATAATAAATAAGACACTTGGTACCTGAGGCTCCTCCCAGAGGCACAAAGCTCTCCTGCACCTGCAAACAAAACAACAAAATGTAATAACTTCCCACGAACCTGATTAAAAATGACAAGAAATTCTACACAATGCACCTTTAAAAACACAGACACACACACACACACACACACACACACACACACACACACACACACACACACACAGTTTTTACCTTGGAGCGCCAGTGCAGCTTCTTCACTGTCGCTTTAGACATGACGACAGAACTGCAGACAGAGAAACACAGAGTTGGTTAGTGAGCATGTTTACCTGTAAACACACACACAGACACACACACACGCACGCTCACTGACTGACTGACTGACTGACTCACTGACTCACTCACTCACTCACTCACTCACTCACTCACTCACTCACTCACTAGGGGCCCTCCATAGCTAGCAACATGCCCGTTTACAGAGCCTAGGCTGTGCATTAACACTGTTTTTTTTTAGCACACACAGTACGGACAAAGAGAAACACAGAGTGACTTTAGTGAGCACGTTTAACTGATTTAAAGGTGCAGTCAGTGATTCTGGAGAACGCTTGTTGAATCATTTTTTTGTCAGAATCAGTGACTGTCTCCTCATGATCCACTACCTGTCTGTCTGTCTACCTGTCTGTCTCCTCATGATCCACTACCTGTCTGTACTGTGTGAATATCTCCTCATGATCCGCTACCTGTCTGTACTGTGTGAATATCTCCTCATGATCCGCTACCTGTCTGTCTGTCTACCTGTCTGTCTCCTCATGATCCACTACCTGTCTGTACTGAGTGAATATCTCCTCATGATCCACTACCTGTCTGTACTGTGTGTGAGCTGAAAAATAATCCAGTGTTAATACACAGCCTAGGCTCTGTAAACAAAGCGGCACGCCATGGAACACTGTTTGAAGTTAGAAAGCTTCCTGAAAAGTTACTGTTTCACTGTTGTTGTTTGCAGCAGCAGGGCCCACAGTTTGGTTTACAAACATATTCTAGTCTTACGTTTGGTTCCAGGTTCCTCAGAATAATTAGATTTATGATGATAGAATTATTTCAATACTAATGCTGCATCTACACCAAACGCGAAAATTTGCGTTGCTCCGCGCGAACCGCGTGTAAATCACCGCGGGGGTGAATGCGCCCCAGGGGTGAATGCGAAAGTATTCGCGCCGCGTGAGGGGAGGGGCTTATTTGGTAGTTGGAAAACAGTTGGACAGCAACAGTTGGAAAGAGGTTTAAAAACAAGCCGGCTTATTTTTAATTAGCCTACGCCGTTTTTATTCAGCAGACAGCAGACATGGTACATGTTAACACCCTGGCGTGTTTATATCTTCTCTGGAAGAAGCGTCGCACCCACCGCCGCCGTATCTGGGTTCACAGCATCACCCGCAGTCGGAACCAGCTGGGTGAATATCACCGGTTGATTCAGGAGCTGCGCCTGGATGACTGTCGTTTCCAGCGCTACCTCCGGTTGACTGTGGCCCAATTCGACGACCTGTTGGCCCGGATCGGTGACAGGATTTCCCGGCAGGATACCAACTACAGGCGTTCCGTCCCAGCTGCGGAGCGCCTGTCTATCTGTCTCCGGTAAGTGAGTTTACTAACAAATGTTAAAATGTATCAATAGTAACTGTAACCAACATTTATAGTAATCTCTCTGACCGGTACCAAAACGGAAATTTCACTGTGATCTCACAACAACAAATGTATCAAAAGTAGCCTACACTGAAATAGCTAGGCAACATCATTTTTGGTAGTTGGAAAACAGTTGGACAACAACAGTTGGAAAGAGCTGATGTTCACAGCTGCTCCAACAGCGGTCAAAACAAAACAACACAGTAGGCTACAAACCATAGCCTACATAAATGTGGCAGCTATATTATCTTTTTTTTTTTTTACAAACAGAAAGGCCTACATACTTTTATTATAGCCTATTATCTATTATTGATTACTCTGACTTTAGAGCCATATACATAAAATACTACCACCAATAACAGCACAAACTAGTATAGACCTTGACATAATAACTCAGTTAGCCTATATTAACTGTTGTCTGTGTTGCAGGTACTTTGCCACAGGGGATTCGTACAGGACCATCGCCAACAGCTTCCGTGTTGGGGTCTCCACTGTCAGCGTCATCGTCCATGCTGTGGCCACTGCCATTTGGGAGTGCCTGGTGGGGGAGTTTATGGCAGTGCCCACAGCAGAGGATTGGAGGTCCATCGTGGCAGTGTTTGAGGAGCGCTGGAACTTCCCACTCTGCTGTGGAGCACTGGATGGGAAGCACGTGACCCTCAAAGCCCCTGGCAATACTGGGTCCCAGTTCTTCAATTACAAGGGGACATACTCCCTTGTATTGCTAGCAATTGTGGATGCCCAGCGTTGCTTCCGGGTGATTGACGTTGGAGGCTACGGGAGATCCAGTGACGGCGGGACACTGGCCAACTCTGCGTTCGGTCAAGCCCTGCAGTCTGGAACCCTCGACCTGCCCACTGACCTGCTACTTCCTGGAGCGGACCAGAGGGGACCCCAGCCGCATGTGTTTGTGGCAGATGAGGCTTTTCCATTGCGGAGAAACCTCATGAGGCCATACCCTGGGCGCATCCTCCCTCGTGAGAAGAGGATTTTCAACTACCGTCTCTCCCGAGCTCGACTGGTAGTTGAAAATGCCTTCGGGATCCTCTCCTCACAATGGAGGATGTACAGGCGTGCGATGGAGGTCAGGCCAGAGGTAGCAGAGATGTGCGTCAAGGCAACCTGTGTCCTGCACAACTTCCTGCGGAGGTCAGAGGAGGCTAGTGCAGTGAGGGGGAACGTCCCAGTTGTGGAGGTGGAGCCACTGCCAGACCTGGGCAGAGTAGCCGCCAACAACCCGGGACGAGAGGCTGTCAGGGTGAGGGAGGTCTTCACTGCCCACTTCTCAGCAGAGGGAGCATTGTCTTGGCAAGACATCATAGTGTAGCAGGAGCACACACAAAACGGCTCTTTTAAGAGCCACCCACTCAGTTCGATTGAGCAAACTTCTTGCAATTTGTACATAACATAATATGTTTTCTTATTTAAGCACCGATGGTAAATATGTGTAAAGGTAAGTAGTAGTTGTGTTCACATTCAGGTATGTTTAATGTAAGAATATGGTTCAATTGAACTTGTTGTGATCAGCTGGCTGCTGTGCGTTCCTCCTCCTTCTGCCACTCCTCCTGTCTGTCTCACACCTGGTCTGCATCACTAATCAACCCACCTACTTCACCTCTGGCTTCCCTGCTGTCGTCGCCAGATCGTACCATGCACTACTGTGGTAACTATGCGTGCCTGGCTCCAGTAGATATTATTACCTCGCTCTATTTTCTCACCTCTTGTAGCTTTTTGTGATTTTATCCTAACGCTGTTTTCCTCTGCCTGCAGTTACCCGGATCACTCTCTCCAGCTCCCCTGCTTTGGTCTGCCCCCGGCTTCCTCGTTCATTCACTACCAGCTTCCCCTCCTCATTTCAATAAACCTTTGTTCATCAACCCTACTCTGCCTCTGTCTGCTCTTGGGTCCAGTATCAAACCGTAACAGAACTCGCACATCATTTAGAAACCGGTAAGAACAAGTAGAATGCACAAGCTTTCAGTACTCAGTCCTGTTAACTGTATTTATTTATATTTAATTAAAACAAAATAAATTCATTCAAAATCCAAGTGGAGTTATATATATTTATTTATTTATTTATTTATTTATTTCGTATGTTTCGATAAGAAAAAAATTAATAAACCATCAAAAATTAAATTACAAAAATGTGGAAAAAAAAGAAAAGAAAAACAAGTGAAGCTTCACTGCCAGACAAGGTTTGCCCCCTCAACCGTTTCCCAATTAAGCACCACAGTGCTGGCCTCATAAAGAAGTCTATATATATTAAATGTAACGTGTTCCTTCTGCTGAAGGGGCAACCTTTGCATGGCAGGAAGCAGGCTTTTGAAGAAGAGCTCGTCTTCCGAAAGGGGAGGTGGAGCAGGAGTGTTCTCTCTGGCCAGGGACTGCATCAACATCCTTTCTATGGTGCTCTCATTGGCCCTGGACCCTTTTTGACTTGCTTTTCTCCCTGTATCAAATGAGAACATTATAATATCACTTATATGGTTATTATAAGGGCTCGGCAATTTGCCCTCAAATCAATAACATGAGTAATTGAACATTTTACTTCAATTACCATTATTCAGGAAAATATGCCCATTAAATAAAAAACTAAGGGAATGCAAACAGGTTGACTATTTATGGTTATCAATTGAATATTCCAAAATGAAATCAAAGCATCGCTTCAAAGGAAAATGATCACATTTCAGACTAAACAAATGTGCTTATCTAACTAAGGAAGGCAGGGAATAAAGTACATGTTATGGAGAAAAACACAGTATCCATGCATACATTATATTTAATATAATACATCGTTTGTCATGTACATACCTCTTGGTGGTATTGGGTGGAGCACTGGAGGATGGGGATCAGCTTCTGTCTCATCAGAGGCAGAGGGTGAGCCAAGGTCCTGCTCGGGATGGTGATGATGATAATCTGTGATTGGTGACAGCAAATACACCCATGTCAGCACATGACATATTTCCAATAACTACACTATCTGACCCTTTCCTGCAGTGAGCCTTTTATTTTACAAGAAGACAAGATCACAAACGTTCTTGACTTTTTCGCTACGTGTTATTACTATGTGTGACTTGACAATTCAACCAACCTCCTCCTCCTGAAGGCCCGGCCACAGACAGCTCAGCCCAATCCTCTGCCTGACTTGGGTCCTGCTCTGCCTGACTCCCTGGTTCCTCTGCAGTCCGGTCTTCCCCAACCCCCCGCTCCCTGTTACTAGCCGTAGCCCTAGGTGTAATGTGGGGGTTGAGGAAAGACAGGACCGCAGAGTACTTCCACCTCCTATAAGTCCCTGCCGCTGCCCCACTCCTCTTGGCCTCACTCTCCCTTTTCTTTTCTTTTAGAAAAGTGTCCCTGAGGCCCTTCCACTTTTTCCTGCATACATCCGCTGACAAGAAACAAAGCACGAACTGTTATCACTTGAACTATGCCGGTTGAACAGCGTTTGACAGCGGTTGACAGCGGTTGACGATAACTTTAGCTAGCTTGGTTCAGTTTGAAGCTCAAATATGGCTGTAAACAATAACTCATACACATTTTAATAACTCACCAGTTAGGCCGACCTCCTCCGCCACAGCCCTCCACGCCACTTCCTTTTTTGCCCGGTCCCGGTAGCTGTAAAGGCTGGTGTCATACAGCACCGGGTGCCGGCAAACTGCTACGATTAGTTGGTCCTCCATTGTTGTTTTCATGAGCGACGTTGATGTCATGACGTCAGAGTGAGTGTCAACGCTGATTGGCTTTCGCTTCAAAGCGTCACGCGAAAAATTCGATGAGATGAATATTTTCAACTCACGCGAATGAGTCGCGGCGCGATTTTTGCGTGTTTCGCGCCGCGCCATACGCATCATTCGCGCTGCGCAAGAAGC
>CM049404.1:34070000-34075000 GCA_026929865.2 Hyperoplus lanceolatus | reverse complement strand
GTGTAGTAAAAAGGCTAAAACTCTTCTGTGCTTTAGTATGTAGTGTAGTAAAAAGACTAAAACTCTCCTATACTTTAGTATGTAGTGTAGTAAAAAGGCTAAAACTCTTCTGTGCTTTAGTATGTAGTGTAGTAAAAAGACTAAAACTCTTCTGTGCTTTAGTATGTAGTGTAGTAAAAAGACTAAAACTCTTCTGTGCTTTAGTATGTAGTGTAGTAAAAAGACTAAAACTCTTCTGTGCTTTAGTATGTAGTGTAGTAAAAAGACTAAAACTCTTCTGTGCTTTAGTATGTAGTGTAGTAAAAAGACTAAAACTCATCTGTGCTTTAGTATGTAGTGTAGTAAACAGACTAAAACTCTTCTGTGCTTTAGTATGTAGTGTAGTAAACAGACTACAACTCTTCTGTGCTTTAGTATGTAGTGTAGTAAACAGACTACAACTCTTCTGTGCTTTAGTATGTAATGTAGTAAACAGACTACAACTCTTCTGTGCTTTAGTATGTAGTGTAGTAAACAGACTACAACTCTTCTGTGCTTTAGTATGTAGTGTAGTAAACAGACTAAAACTCTTCTGTGCTTTAGTATGTAGTGTAGTAAAAAGACTAAAACTCTTCTGTACTTTAGTATGTAGTGTAGTAAAAAGACTAAAACTCTTCTGTGCTTTAGTATGTAGTGTAGTAAAAAGACTAAAACTCTTCTGTGCTTTAGTATGTAGTGTAGTAAAAAGACTAAAACTCTTCTGTACTTTAGTATGTAGTGTAGTAAAAAGACTAAAACTCTTCTGTACTTTAGTATGTAGTGTAGTAAAAAGACTAAAACTCTTCTGCACTTTAGTATGTAGTGTAGTAAAAAGACTAAAACTCTTCTGTACTTTAGTATGTAGCATGGTAAAAAGACTAAAACTCTTCTGTACTGTAGTATGTAGTGTAGTAAAAAGACTAAAACTCTTCTGTACTGTAGTATGTAGTGTAGTAAAAAGACTAAAACTCTTCTGTACTTTAGTATGTAGTGTAGTAAAAAGACTAAAACTCTTCTGTACTTTAGTATGTAGTGTAGTAAAAAGACTAAAACTCTTCTGTACTGTAGTATGTAGTGTAGTAAAAAGACTAAAACTCTTCTGTACTTTAGTATGTAGTGTAGTAAAAAGACTAAAACTCTTCTGTACTTTAGTATGTAGTGTAGTAAAAAGACTAAAACTCTTCTGTACTGTAGTATGTAGTGTAGTAAAAAGACTAAAACTCTTCTGTACTTTAGTATGTAGTGTAGTAAAAAGACTAAAACTCTTCTGTACTTTAGTATGTAGTGTACTATTATTAGAATGTTATCATAAAAATGTATTCATGTCCAGAATATTCTATATATTGTTTCAAAATAAAAAGATTGTCTTCAGCATTTTTTGTTGTAATCTCAATAGAGTGAGACAGTGAGACAGTCAGACAGTCAGACAGTCAGACAGTGAGACAGTGAGACAGTCAGACAGTGAGACAGTGAGACAGTGAGACAGTCAGACAGTGAGACAGTGAGACAGTGAGACAGTGAGACGGTGAGACAGTGAGACAGTCAGACAGTGAGACAGTGAGACAGTGAGACAGTCAGACAGTCAGACAGTCAGACAGTGAGACAGTCAGACAGTGAGACGGTGAGACGGTGAGACGGTGAGACAGTCAGACAGTCAGACAGTGAGACAGTGAGACAGTCAGACAGTGAGACAGTGAGACAGTCAGACAGTGAGACAGTGAGACAGTGAGACAGTCAGACAGTGAGACAGTGAGACAGTCAGACAGTCAGACAGTCAGACAGTGAGACAGTGAGACGGTGAGACGGTGAGACGGTGAGACGGTGAGACGGTGAGACAGTGAGACAGTCAGACAGTGAGACAGTGAGACAGTGAGACAGTGAGACAGTCAGACAGTGAGACAGTGAGACAGTCAGACAGTGAGACAGTGAGACAGTCAGACAGTCAGACAGTCAGACAGTGAGACAGTGAGACAGTCAGACAGTCAGACAGTCAGACAGTGAGACAGTCAGACAGTCAGACAGTGAGACAGTCAAACAGTGAGACAGTGAGACAGTCAGACAGTCAGACAGTGAGACAGTCAGACAGTCAGACAGTCAGACAGTGAGACAGTCAGACAGTGAGACAGTCAGACAGTGAGACGGTGAGACAGTGAGACAGTGAGACAGTGAGACGGTGGTATTTTATTTCATCTTAAAGTTTTCCCATCTGTGACCTCACAAGGGGCAAACTGTAGGGTTAGACAGTGAGACCATAAAACACTCTTTCTGCCTTTTCTCAGGCTAGGATGAACCGATTTCTAAAATGTTTTGCACATTTATACTACATAGGATCTCAGAGTTCAATACACCTTCATATTTCCACCGACAGACAGACAGAGAGACAGACAGACAGACAGACAGACAGACAGACAGACAGACAGACAGACAGAAAGACAGGCAGGCAGACAGACAGACAGGCAGACAGACAGACAGAAAGACAGGCAGACAGACAGACAGGCTACCTGGTTGATTGATCCTGCTAGTAGCAAGTTAGCTTGTGTCAATCATTAAGCCATGCAAGGTGTTAGGTACAGAACACTAAGGTGCATTCTCTGCATTCATGTGATATTAATCGCTGAACCATATTTCACCCCAAACGGCAAACATAGAAATGGCCTTAAACAGTCCAGTGACGTCAGAGCATTGTGTTTCTGACCTCTTCAATATATTAAAGTCAATCAGAAAAACACCATCGAGCGTCACACACACACAGACATGCAGAGAGACTGTCAAAATAAAAGCTTCTAGGTTAAAGACAGTAATCTGCATCATACGGTTTGATCTTTTTGCCAATGGCAGATTGTCCCGGTCGTGTTAAAAAGGCTTCGTGAAGATTTAATACTTAAAGCTGGGGTGGAGGATTTGGGGAGAAAATGGCAGTTGGGATAGAGATTTGAATCCAAATACCTCAACCGCTCCACTTGTTCTCTTTGGTCCCTCCCCTATGGTCCCTCCCTGACACGCTCTACACCACCAACAAAGTCGTGCCAAAGTGAATGGATAGTCCCAACAGCCAATAAGAACAGAGAATCGGATTATTTAATTTTTTTTTTTTTAAGAATCGGAGCCTCGCTTTTATTGGTCAAAGTGTACCGCTCATGTTAATTTTGACCAATCAGAAATCACATACCCCAGCTTTAAGGAAGGGTACAAAGTCAACAAGCGTCCTTAGTGAGGACAGGATGTAACCCGTGTGACAGCTCCTGGCACCTCCTGATTGGCAGGCTTCCAGGAGATGATTGTTGATTACTGACAGCCATGCTGGCTGGCCTCTGATATAAGCTGCAGGAGTCAACAGGTCTCTCTCCCTGCTGCTTTACACACCATACACTCTTCACTCACACAGACACCGCTCACCCACTACTGACTACTGACATTCACGCACCATTTATTAGATTACTTCTAACTTTGTCTAAATAAACTATAATTTGGCTAAACTAATTCTCGTGTGTGGTTTGTGGTTTGCTCTTTGTTGTTGACGCCCGCCACAATAAGAGGGTTACACTAGAAACACATGCTCACTGACCAGCTCACTGACCAGCTCACTGACCAGCTCACTGCATTCAATGCAGTCGACAAAATAAAATACTTTTACTGCGTTCAGTGAGTGAGTGAGTGAGTGAGTGAGTGGTGAGTGAGTGAGTGAGTGAGTGAGTGAGTGAGTGAGAGAGTGAGTGAGTGAGTGAGAGTGAGTGAGTGAGTGAGTGAGTGAGTGAGTGAGTGAGTGAGTGAGTGAGTGAGTGAGTGAGTGAGTGAGTGAGTGTGTGTGTGTGTGAGTGAGTGAGTGAGTGAGTGACTGAGTGAGTGAGTGAGTGAGTGAGTGAGTGAGTGTGTGTCGTACCTCTACAGATGGAGGCTCTTGGTCTGTGTGTGATCGTCTGCCATGTCTCAGTGTTTCTGTTGGTTTCACTCGCCTTTCGTTTTCAAAATCCCACCCCCTCTGTGTGTGTGTGTGTGTGTGTGTGTGTGTGTGTGTGTGTGTGTGTGTGTGTGTGTGTGTGTGTGTGTGTGTGTGTGTGTGTGTGTGTGCGTGGACCACTCTCTCTGATAAGGCCGGTCAAAGTGCAGCGTGTGTATTCAGGGAGTGGACTCTTTATCTGCACTGTTTGAAGGAATGTGAGAGTTTATATGTGTGTGTGTGTGTGTGTGTGTGTGTGTGTGTGTGTGTGTGTGTGTGTGTGTGTGTGTGTGTGTGTGTGACCTTTAATGAGTGTTTATTCAAGTTAAACTCATCTTGCCTGCGATTTGCTCGTTCGTAACTACGTAAATACTACATATATTCCATGCAGTATGCTACAAGTGGGACATACTTTAACTTATTTATTTCATCCTAACATGGCTCCTTGATCTTGCCTCTTGCTTATACAGTATCTCACAAAACTGAGTACACCCCTAACATTTCTTCAAATATTTCATTATATCTTTCCATGCGACAACACTGAATAAATGACACTTTGATACAATGTAAAGTAGTCAGTGTACAGCTTGTATAACAGTGTAAAGTTACTGTCCCCTCAAAATAACTCGACACACAGCCATTAATGTCTAAAGTGTTGGCAACAAAAGTGAGTACACCCCTAAGAAAAATTTTCCAAATTGGGCCCAAAGTGTCAATATTTTGTTTTGCCATCATTATTTTCTATCACTGCCTTAACCCTCTTGGGCATGCAGTTCACTAGAGCTTCACAGGTTGCAACTGGAACCCTCTTCTACCCATTCATGACGACATCAAGGAGCTGGTGGATATTAGAGTCCTTGCGCTCCTCCATCTCCCGTTTGAGGATGCCCAAAAGATGCTCAATAGGGTTTAAGACTGGAGACATGCTTGGCCAGTCCATAACCTTTACCCTCAGCTTCTTTAGCAAGCCAGTGGTCATTCGGAGGTGTGTTTGGGGTCGTTATCATGTTGCAGTACTGCCCTGCGGCCCAGTTTATGAAGGGAG
>CM049404.1:34055000-34062500 GCA_026929865.2 Hyperoplus lanceolatus | reverse complement strand
CACACACACACACACACACACACACACACACACACACACACACACACACACACACACACACACACACACAATGTATATTATGAATAAGGCCTTACTGTCTCTATTTAAATAAACACTTAAACACAATGAGCAATGTACAATCTCATTCTCTCTCTCTCTCTCTCTCTCTCTCTCTCTCTCTCTCTCTCTCTCTCTCTCTCTCTCTCTCTCTCTCTCTCTCTCTCTCTCTCTCTCTCTCTCTCTCTCTCTCTCTCTCTCTCTCTCTCGGTGCATGCTGGGAGTGAGGTGTGTGAATGAGTCGGGAGCGTGTGTGTTTTCTATCTTGATTTATTTTTGTTTGTAATGATTTAAACTTAAATGTAGTTGCACTGGTGAAAGTTTATTTGATTGACATTTGTTTTTTGGGGAGTTAAGGGGGTTTTGTGTGTGGTGTTTGTGCCTGCCGGCGTACTCGCTGGCCGGCGTCTTGAGAGACGCCATGGTAAATGGCGTGTTCTCTCAGCTCACGCGGAAGCATGGCATCAAAGTTGGTGCCAGCTTCCCGTGTAGCGTGGAGGATATAGGTTTGGCGGTGGGTGCACTGGTCGGGCACGGCAGCGTGAAGTCGGCCGCTCGGATGAACAGCGCCGTGGTGCTCTTCCTGGACCAGGTGGAGAAGGTAAACCGCGTGATCGAGGCAGGTCTCACTGTGAGTGGCATGTTCGTGCAGGTGCTGCCCCTGGAACAGCCGGCAACCAAAGTTACTCTATCTAATGTCCCTCCGTTCATTTCTGACGGGTTTCTCAGTAAAGAGCTTTCCAGACATGGAAAAGTAGTATCACTGATGAAGAAGATCCTGTCTGGTTGTAAGTCTCCCTTACTGAAGCACGTAGTGTCTCATCACAGACACATCTATATGATACTTAACAACCAAGACGCGGAGCTCAACCTCCGCTTTCACGTTAAGGTAGATGATTATGATTACGTGATATTTGCTTCCTTGTCAGTAATGAAGTGCTTTGGTTGTGGCATTGAGGGCCATACAGTGAAGGCCTGTCCGGGGCGCGGGGAGCCGGCTCCGCCTGGCCCCGGGAGGGCAGCAGGGACCCCCGCCCCTGCGGAGCTCCGCTCCGCGGCTGTGGGGGATGCAGCTGCGGGGCCGAGTGCTGTCTCTGAGCGGCCGATCGCCGCACCGCGCACGGCGGTGCGCCGGGCTGCCGTGTCCGACAGCGAGGACGGGGTGAGTGTGCACAATGGTGATGTGGGTGAGGCTGAGGCGAGTGTAGAAAAAGGGGGAAAAAAAAGTGAAAAAGAAAAAAAAGTGAAAAAGAAAAAAAAGTGGGAGAGAACGGGAAGGGTGAGGAAGTGACAGATACAGTAGGAGGAAGTGGAGGGGAGGGAGATGAGACCAGCGGGGCGCACAGTGGAACAGCTGATGGTGAGGCAGGTGAGGAGCAGGGGCCAGAGGAGGGCAGCTCCTGGGCTGGTCAGGTGGAGCAGGAGGAGATGGTGGTAGAGGAGGCAGCAGCAGCAGCAGTAGTCTGGCAAAAGCCTACTACTAAGCGCAGGGGAAAGGCAACAAATAGAAGCAGCAAAGCCAAGGCAAGCAGGGTGGAGGAAGACAGGCAGACTGCGAGGAAGAAAGCAGTGCAGACTGACAGTGAGAGTGAGGAGTGGCTCTCAGATAGTAGTGACTTCTCACAAACAGAAACAATTAGCTGTAGTCAGAGGAAAAAAATGTATTCATCTGGGATGATTAAATCTTTTCTAGAGGACACTAAAAATACCAAGTTAGAAAAACTAGAACATTATTTCCCAGACATCGAAGCTTTTTATATTTCTGCTAGATTGTATGTGAACAATAGACTGGAGTCAGACATCACAGACCAAGAAATGTTCAGGCTGAGGAAACTGATGTCATGAGCAAAAAAGGAAAAGAACCAACAATGTAGACAAGTCCGAAGTGTGTTTTAAATAATTTAATGGTTTTAGTATTTTTATTTTTATTTTTTAACTTAGTTTTAAATATCCCACTCATGACTGACATTTTTAGAGTGGGAAGTCTTAATGTCAATGGGGCAAGGGAGGCAAAAAAAAGGGCACTCATTTATGAGACTTTTAAAACAAAACAAATAGATGTTCGTTTTTTACAAGAAACCCACAGCAATGCTGAAAATGAGGGAGACTGGAGAAGGGAATGGGAAGGGGAGGTGGTCCTTAGCCACAACACTAATCTAAGTGGAGGGGTGGGCTTACTCTTTTCTAGGGGTTTCTCTCCAGTCTCCATGGAGGTCGAGCATGTCATAAAGGGGAGGTTGCTTTTAATTAAAGCGCAGTTTGAACATTTTAATATGGTTTTTATAAATGTTTATGCTCCAACCAATGGTACAGAGAGGAAGCTGTTTTTAGAAAAAATAACAGACAAATTAAATAGCTGTAACTCGGAGGATTTTTTATTCTTGGGTGGGGATTTTAATTGTACAGAAAATGAGGCGTTAGATCGCAATCATGCAGAGCCACATCCAGCCTCTCAACATGCGCTGAGGCAGCTGGTCCATTCTCATGGCCTGGTGGACGTGTGGAGAAGGATGCATGCAGACTGCCGTCAGTACACCTGGTCCCACCTTAGAGAGAGTAGGATCTCCTCAGCTAGGCTAGATAGGTTTTATGGTTTTAAGCATCATTTTAATATTTTTAAAATGTGTAGTATTATGCCATCTGGCTTTAGTGATCATTCCTTGCTTGTATGTCATGTTTTAATTAGAGATTTTAAGCCAAAAAGCGCACATTGGCATTTTAACTCTAGTTTAGCATTAGACAGAAAGTTTAAGGATGTTTTAGGTTATTTTTGGGGTGTTTTTAGGCAGCAAAAGGGGGATTTTAGTAGTCTTAGGCAGTGGTGGGACCATGGTAAGACTCAAATCCAACTTCTATGTCAGCAGCACACCCTCAACGTCTCACAGGACATCACTAGATCTATGAAGGACTTAGAGACTGTTATAGTAGAGCTGGAAAAGATGAGTGAGTCATCTGGAGAACGGGGATATATTGAAATCCTCAAAGAAAAAAAGCTTTTATTAGCTGACCTGCTGGACACTAAAGTACAAGGCGCTCTAGTCAGGTCCCGAGTACAGAACATCACTGAGATGGATGCTCCATCTAGCTTCTTCTTCGGCCTGGAGCGGAGGAACGGGCAGAGGCGGGTAATCCACACATTGCTTTCAGACACAGGCCAGGAGCTGACAGAGCCAGGGCAAATCAGGGCCAGAGCTGTAGAGTTTTATTCCTCCCTCTACCCCTCGGAGTACGAGGAGAAGGACACGCTGGAGGGGTTCCTAAGGAGGCTACCTCAGGTCTCTACGGAGACCAACTCACAGCTGGAGAGGCCTCTGAGCAGGGAGGAGCTACAAGCTGCCTTACAGGGCATGCAGGGGCGGAAGGCTCCGGGCATCGACGGTCTGACAGTTGAGTTTTATAAAGCATACTGGGATATTTTAGCTGCAGACCTGTTGGATGTTTTTAATGAAAGCCTGGCCTGCGGCTCCATGCCGATGTCCTGCCGGAGGGCAGTTGTAACACTCTTACCCAAAAAAGGTAATTTGCAGGATATGAAGAACTGGCGGCCTGTGTCATTGCTTTGTGTGGATTACAAGCTTCTGTCCAAAGCCTTCGCCAACAGGCTGAGGGAGGCGATGGAGCAGTCCGTCCATCGGGACCAAACGTACTGTGTGCCCGGCAGGTCCATGGTAGACAACGTCTACCTAATTCGGGATGTCTTGGAGGTCTCTAAGTCTATTGGCATTAACACTGGTTTGATTTCCCTAGACCAGGAAAAGGCATTTGACCGCGTTGAACACAACTTCCTCTGGAGAGTTATGGAGAAGTTTGGGTTCAGCGCTGGCTTCATAGCCAAGATCAAAGTGTTGTACAGTGATGTTGAGAGTGTGCTGAAATTTAACGGTGGTCTGTGTGCTCCTTTTAGAGTGTGTAGAGGCGTGCGGCAGGGCTGTGCTTTGTCTGGAATGCTCTACGCGCTCTCCCTGGAACCCATCCTCAACAAAATACGCTCCAACCTACAAGGTCTGGTTTTACCTGGTTTTAATGAAAATATTGTTTTATCTGCTTGCGCTGATGACGTAATTGTTTTTACTAAAAACCAAGCAGATGTGGACATTTTAATTAACATTATTGATGATTTTGCAGCTACATCGGCAGCGAGGGTTAACTGGAAAAAGAGTGAAGCCCTCGCTGTCGGTGAATGGCGTGACGGTCTCCCAGTTCTTCCCCAAAATTTAACCTGGAAGACAGACGGAATAAAGTACCTTGGTGTATTCCTTGGTAAGGATGTTTTAGTCCAGAAGAACTGGGAGAACGTCACTGAAAAAGTAGAAAGTAAACTAATTAAGTGGAAATGGCTACTGCCACAGATGTCCTACAGAGGTAGAGTCCTGATTTTAAATAATCGAGTAGCTTCCCAACTGTGGCACCGCCTCTCATGTGTTGACCCTCCCTCAGGCTTACTAGCCCAAATTCAAAAAAAAATAGTGGATTTTTTCTGGGACGGGTTGCACTGGGTGCCACAGGGAGTGCTGTTTTTATCCAGAGAGGAGGGGGGACAGGGCCTCATCCACTTGGCCAGTAGAACAACCACTTTTAGAATTCAGTTTGTACAGAAGTTCCTGTCTGGTTCGACAGACCTGGTGTGGAGGAATGTGGCCAGCTGCATTCTCAGACATGTAAGTAACCTGGGGCTGGATACTGCTCTGTTTTTAACTGATTCTAAATTTTTAAATTTAAGTGGGTTACCTCCGTTTTATCAGGGTGTTTTTAAGTCATGGGCCCTTTTTAATCGTAAAGTGTGCCATGAAGCTAACTCTCTGTACTGGTTACTAAAGGAGCCACTGATCCACGGGGCCAGGCTGGACATCACCAACAACACCACCCCCGGCCTGACGGGGGCGCTGTGCCACTCAGGGACCGTCTGCCTGCAGCAGCTGGTGGAGGAAGTGGGGCCAGAGCTGGATGATGCCAGGGCCCTGGGCACTCGGCTGGGCCTTCAATCACAGCGAGTGGCGGAGAGACTCTTGGAGCTCTGGAGGCAGAGGCTGAGCATCAAAGAAAGAAGTCTCCTCAAAGATTACTGCCTGAAAAGAGCCACACCAGACCCCACTGACCCCTTCCCTGATGTCCGCCTGAGCCCCGTGGTAGGAGAGCTGACCGGGCCCCTGCTCACTCCAAGCAACATGAGCAGGCTGACCGTAAATAAAGCAGACAAGAAAACCATTTACGCCAACTGCAATAAGAGCATAAACAGAGCCGGACTGAGCAGCCGCCCCCCACTGTGTGGACCAGTAGGCTGGGGGGGCCACACTGGGCCCGGTCCTCAATGGAGATTGTTTTATAAACCTCCCCTTAAAAAACGGACTGCCGACCTCCAGTGGCGAATTTTACATGGTGCCATTGCCTCCAATTCTTTTATTTCTGTTCTTAATCCAACGGTTTTTAGCACGTGTCCTTTTTGTGATCTCCGTGAGACTGTTTTTCATGTTTTTACTGAGTGTAAGCGACTAGCGCAGTTCTTCACTCTTTTAGCATTGGTTTTTAATTCATTTGGTGTTATTCTTTTTTTTCATTTGGTTTTTAATTCATTTGGCATTTTTTCCGACAGAGTTTTTATCATGGGTGCCAGATACCAAAAAGAGAACAAGGAAAAATGTCAACTTTTGAATTTTTTATCTGGTGAAGCCAAAATGGCAATTTACATCAGCAGAAAAAACCAAATTGAAAACAAAGAAGGGCAGGACGCAGGCACAGTCTGGCTAATCAACATCAGAGCCAGACTGTGGCTAGAGTATAGTTTTTATAAAAACATTGGAGATCTAGACACTTTTAAGACCCGCTGGTGCTATGGGAACATTGTTTGTTCAGTTATCGATGATGAGTTGTTGTTTGCACATGTTTTTAAAAGATAATTTATTTTTAAAATGAAGAGATAAACATTAATTGACTTTTAAATTGTTGAATGTTCATGTAAAATAATGAATATTTGAATAAAGTATTTTTGTAAAATCTCAAAAAAAAAAAAAAATCTCTTTCTCTCCATTTCAACTCTGTAATGACTAATAAAGCTCTCTCTCTCTCTCTCTCTCTCTCTCTCTCTCTCTCTCTCTCTCTCTCTCTCTCTCTCTCTCTCTCTCTCTCTCTCTCTCTCTCTCTAATAAAGCTTGAAAATGCCAAAAAAAAAAAGACAAACACCTACCGGTATTTACAACTACATTAAGATTATGTGTTAAATGCCTTTTCCTAAATTATATATTTTTTTTTTAACCTTTATTCATACAGGTAAATCCCATTGAGACCGGAGACTCTTTTACAAGGGAGACCTGTTCCCATTCCCACATTCACCCATTCACACACCCATTCATACACCGATAGCAGCAGCAGCTACCACGCAGGGTGCAAGCTAACTATCAGGAGACATTTAGGGTTCAGTGTCTCTTTGCCCAGGGACACTTGTGGCGCTTTTCCACCGCATGGTATCAGCTCAGCTCAACTCGCATTTTTGGCGTTTCCATCGCGAAAACCTGGTACCTGGTACCTGCAGCGGCTGCTTTTTTAGTATCGCCTCCCTCTAGGTTCCAAGCGAGCTGAGCCGATGCTAAAAGGTGACGTCGGCAGACGGCCGGCCGCTGATTGGCCAGAGACTACCGGCTTCATGTTGTTTATTCTCCCCAACTCTCCGGGACTGTTGAGTGTATTTACGCCGCGTGCAGCCGTCTCTGGCTCTCTTTCATTTGATTTGCATCACAGATCCAAATTTTTTTTCCATATATTCGCTAAGCTCACCCACTGTTGGTTGTTGGGGAAGTTACTTACATACGAGAGGACACATGTAGGGCAGCTAGCAGCTAGGCTAAATAGTAGCCAGCTGGGACAGACATGATAGCGAGCGATTACATTACAAGCCTCGGACTGAACTGATTACCTCAATAAAATATTCAGGCTGAGAAACGGCTTGCATTTGAAAACACGTATCCTGAAACAAGCACTAAACAGTCAACTTTATCATGCCCGTGTTTACGTGCATAGGGATGTACGTGACGCATCCCTACAGCTGACTGTGTGGCAGAGTCACACATCGGGACAACAACCATCCCTTTTAATGGCCCGTAGCAATATTCTTCTACTTCTTTTAGCAAACAGTTACAAGGGGGGTATTTCTTAAACATTTTTCATCTGTGTTTTGGGCGGATGGTTCAGTTAATAGTGCAACAACTGCACGTAATTTCTGCTTTTGCTTCTTTGCTCCGGAGTCGGCTTTCAGCCCCTTACGACGACCCCGCCCACGTTCAGCAGGTATATCTATTTGCGGTGGAAAACGACCCGTGCTGCTACCAAACTAAGTTGAGTCGAGTCGAGTCGAGCTACATGTGCGGTGGAAAAGCGGCATTGGACATGTCTCTCTCTCTCTCTCTCTCTCTCTCTCTCTCTCTCTCTCTCTCTCTCTCTCTCTCTCTCTCT
>CM049404.1:34042500-34045000 GCA_026929865.2 Hyperoplus lanceolatus | reverse complement strand
GTCTGGTAGAAACAGATTTAGTTTGTCCCAATACATGATGTCAGATGCAGCATGCTGAAAAATACCCAGATGTCCTACTACATTCCGGTGGTGATTTTTAGTGTTGAAACCAGCAGCTTTATGGAGGTTCTGACCCACAATCCACTGCAGCAGAAGTTACATCACATGGACTGAGCCTCCCAGTGAAAACAACCAGCGCTTGATGTAAAAACACTACTGCTTTGGTCTAAAGGTTGAAGGTGGAGTCAGTGATTCTGGAGAACGCTTGTTGTCAAAATCAGTGAATATCTCCTCATGATCCACTACCTGTCTGTACTGAGTGAATATCTCCTCATGATCCACTACCTGTCTGTACTGAGTGAATATCTCCTCATGATCCACTACCTGTCTGTACTGAGTGAATATCTCCTCATGATCCACTACCTGTCTGTACTGTCCTAGGCTCTGTAAACTGGCATGTTGCTACGATGGTAAACCTTTGTCTACATACCAGTTTACAGAGCCTGGGCTGTGTATTAACCCTGTTTACAGAGCCTGGGCTGTGTATTAACCCTGTTTACAGAGCCTGGGCTGTGTATTAACCCTATTTACAGAGCCTGGGCTGTGTATTAACCCTGTTTACAGAGCCTGGCCTGTTTATTAACCCTGTTTACAGAGCCTGGGCTGTGTATTAACCCTGTTTACAGAGCCTGGGCTGTGTATTAACCCTGTTTACAGAGCCTGGGCTGTGTATTAACACAGGTAGCAGATGATCAGGAGATATTCACTGATTTTGACCAAAAATTAATTTTAATTAATTTTAATTTTAATTAACAGCAAACGTTCTCAGAATCACTGACTCCATCCCTGCGTTCTGAATCTCCTCCACTTTCTTCTCTCTATTCTACATACTACATCTGACGATAAAAATAATCTAGTTAGGATGCAGTATGCATACTATTGGGACCAGTGTTGGGAGTAACGCGTTACAGGAAGTAATGCATTACTGTAATGCATTACGTTTTGCTGTAACGCGGTAATGTAAGGCATTACAGCAAAACAAATGGTAATATGTAACGCGGTACATAGCTCAGAAACGTGCGTTACAATGCATTTTAAACCCGAAATTGACTGGTTTGTTGTTTCTATACAAATTAACACCGCGAGTTTCGCAGAGGAGAAAAAACCACGCTAATGTTACTGCTAGAGGAGAAGAAAACTCGATTTGCTGCTACAATTGATTCCAAAGATGCGCTAGCCTACTGGCTTCCGTCTCACTGCCCAAGTTATTGAAAACTTTTGTGGTGTTTGGAGACTCTGACGTGAAAGCACACACTCTGTGCTCAACGAGCAGCGGGTGCTGCCGCGAGCCCCTCCCCGTCTAAGAGCGCTCGGAGGCGGTCAGTCTCGGAGCAGCCCCTCGGAGCGAGTCCCTGCCTGCTGTCAGAGCAGAGAGGTGACACACCTCCGCGTCCAGGCTGCAAATGAATCGTGCTGTTGTTAGGTGCGAAATCGGAGATAGTGTGCCACGAAGCTATTTATGCTGAAGCGGTATTGCTGGATTTAGGAGTTATTTAGAGATATGGCAAGCAAAAAGTTGACGAGTAGGGAGTTGGTGTTCACTCGTTCTACGGCCCCGGTCACGGTGCGTCCATGCGCAGCAGTGGTGCAGCCATGCGACGCAGCATTATATTAATATTATCATATTATAATGATGATAATAATGATGATAATAGTAATAATGCAGAATAGAAGAAAAAAGGAAACAAAAATGGTGGTGGGTAAAAAAAAATCATAAAAAACGCCTACTGTTTACATGAGTTTTGTGGTGTAGTTCTAGTTCTAGTTTACAACTGTTGGCTTACAACAAAGTGGACATCATTACAAATGGATGGAGGGGTGAATCTGATTAAATAAGTTCAACTCTCTTTCAAAATATCAGGTATTTCATGGAAATTACATAATAGCCTACAACATGGCCGCCACCATATGACGTCATAATATGCTAATTAGATGGAACATTTACTCCCCAGAAAAAAACTTTAGGTCATTCTCAATATTTGTCTCATTTACACTTTGTCTCTATCTCAAACCACTTTCAATCCAGAGCCTTCTGAAATTTAAGTGTCAAAATCTAGTATCTTTTAAAATAAAACCCGGCGCCTAAAGGGTTTGCTTTGATGCAAATTATGAAATCTTAACATAACGGCGGCAATGATGGTGCGTAAAGGACAGCGCAGTTGGCAAGCTCTCCTCAGCACTACAAGTGCTGCAGCAAAAAAGTCACAATAAGAGTTGATCGCTCTGTCGATTCATGCCTCTGACACACACGTCAACTCCCAACATAATGAGTGGATGCTTTGAATTAGCAAAGGAGATATATTAAGGCTACTATTGTTATTATAAAATGTCACACAGGAGAGACGATAAACAAACATAATGGGCTGTTATTATTTAGATTAGATGGCAAGATGATAAGGCAGATTCTTTGGAACAACTAAAAAAGGCAAAAGTTGATGAT
>CM049404.1:34022500-34025000 GCA_026929865.2 Hyperoplus lanceolatus | reverse complement strand
GAAAAAAGAGCCTCCTCCCGGGAGATCCCGGGAATTCCCGTTAAACCAGAAGTGCCTTTTTAATACTTTATTTTGTACCCACGTACTCGGCCGAGTGTTTTATTGGGCACGTTATAGCCTCATAAGCCCAGGGCAGACTGGATGCTAGCTCTAGAATGAACTAAGGGCATTAAAAGTGAAGTCATTGTGGTAGCCGAATCCCCCATGGCTTGACAAAGACAAAGGTAGTAGACTGGACTTATCATCAGCAGTGTTGGGAACGTTACTTTAAAAAAGTAATTAGTTATAGTTACTCACTACTTTTTCCAAAAAGTAACTGAGTTAGTAACTGAATTACTTTATAATAGAAGTAATTAGTTACCAGGGAAAGTAACTATTTGCGTTAGCCTACTGTAAAAAAAAAAGTTGCTATATGTCAAAAAAATAGATTTTTCTGAGCAGTCTTCACAAGTCAGTTGAAATGAGTAGAACAAACAGGCAGGCCTACTTGTAGGCTACATAACCTTCAATGTGTATTGCACATCAATAGACAGCAAGAGGTTTATCCTGCACTTCAAGTATTTTGTTCTCAACAAAAGTAGTAGAGGAAACTGCTGAATGTACCGTGCTGATCTGCTATATCACTGGATTCACTTCAGGGGTGTCGGCTAAAACCACTATGGTAGCCTAAATAATAAAACACTACTTAAGGCCAAAAACGTCAGACTATGAAGCATGAGACGATGAGAGGAGGAGTAAGGATTTATCCTATGTTTATTTCCTTCTTTAACATGCACAGCAGCATACAGATCCCAGGAAAAGAACAGTAGCAATATTCGGCTTGTGATGACACGCTAAACAGCTGTTTCAACCGGCGAATCGCGGCCGTTTAATAACGTGCATAAATTATAACTTATAGAGATGGGAAAACTCCATGCACTTACTCACAAGGGCGATGCAAACAAACTCAGGGAGGGCACGTTTCGACCGTGGATTGATAGGTAATTACTGCGGCAAAGTGCAGGCTCACACAACAGAGAGAAAAAGAAAAAGAAACTTCACTAAACAGGCGCTCCGGCTGACTGACGTGACGGCGCTAACTGACAGTTATAATGTCATCCACACTGAATAAAACACAACTTAAAACACACCGGTCTCCTCACTAGCAGTATGGAGCCAGGGGTGCGTTCGGATTACACAGTTTATTCAATCAATTCATAGTAACGCACCGCATTTAACGTTCAGTAACGATAACGGCGTTGTAACGACGGAAAAAGTAATTAGTTAGATTACCCCGTTACTGAAAAAAGAACGGCGTTACCTAACGCCGTTATTTTAAACGGCGTTATTCCCAACACTGATCATCAGTGATCAGGTTTATTCAGAAGGAGATTCCATCAGACATACAGAGGCTTTCATGGTAGCAGTAGCAGCAGGCTGAGGCCGCAATGGCACTCTCGTTGCTAGTTAGAGGACCCGTTTATATCTGTGTGTGGGGTGTATCATGTGTTCTTAATATCTGCAAATAGACATATCGTTTCATCACAACAAGTCAAGCACATGTCCTTACAGGGATCTGACCTTAACCTTTAGATTCTATTTGCTCAGCAACTCTGGTGAATAGAGGCTATTCAAATCTACAACATTCCTCCATTTAGAATTAACTAATTCTACCAAAACAAGATGTAACCAAACATATTTGAATAGCCTAACAGAAACCTCCAACAAAACACAGAAACACTCTTTATGAGTGAAGTAGAATACAATGCATAGATGAAAGCATTACTGCAGTAAACTACATAAGAAAGGGACCAACAAAGCAACTGCTTAAACACAGAACGAAGATAAAAAGAGAATAGGGTGCGAGAGCCCTCTGCAGCCGAAACTCAAGAGTCTCAAGTTCAGATATTTTTAGCCATGGTCAGCTTGCATGGGAAATGTAGTCCATCCAACTTTGGCACAGAAGAGGGTCCTCCATTACATAGCTGGCAGACTCCGCCAGACGTGGCCAGCCGCCCAGGAAAGTCCAAGATGGTATGCGGTTGGCATGCGTGTGGCCATCTCCGTTATCAGCCATGACCACGGAATGCACTTGCGACAGCGCGGGGGCCGTAACCCGAGCATTCAGCTTACTTGATGACAGACGTTGGTCTCCAATCTTTTCCCTCAGCGTACATAAAGCACAGAGCGACTTAACAAGCTCGAATCCAGTCCAGCCTTTTTCCCAAAGTCTTAGTCAATAAAACGTGCACACGGTTCTTTGTTATAACAGTGGAACTACGTGGATACCTGGCCATAACGGAGCCTCTGTGAAGTCCCCAGACCGGACAATCATGCCGTGCCCTTGACCTTGACACAGAGCACTTTCAGCCGAGTACACATTATCTCCCATCGCAGTTCTCAGTTACTCTTAGATACTGGAACAGACAAGCACTTTTCAACAGCAACAGTCCATCTGATCTCAATCCACCAGATGTGTCCCGAAGTGTACAGGTAGTCTCATCATCAATGTTCCTGTTAT
>CM049404.1:33982500-33985000 GCA_026929865.2 Hyperoplus lanceolatus | reverse complement strand
TGCATTGTTTAAAATGTAGAATTGTTCTTGTCCTTGAAGGCCACTGTAGCTTCTGTTATTATTCTAAAGGGGTGGGGTTACCCAGGGAGCGTTGCATTCTAGAACTTTGTAGAACTTTCTTGATGATGTCATATTACACACTGCAGCTTTAAGGCTCTAACATAGGCAATACGTACAATGTCTCACAACAGTGATTACACCCCTCACATTTCTGCAAATATTTCACTCAGGGGTGTACTCACTGTTGTTGCCAGCAGTTAAGACATTAATGGCTGTGTGTCGAGTTGTTTTGAGGGGACAGTAAATGTTATATAAGCTGTACACTGACTACTTTACATTGTATCAAAGGGTCATGTCTTCAGTGCTGTCTGTCTGTCTGTCTGTCTGTCTGTCTTTCTTCAGTGCTGTCCCATGGAAAGATAAAGGGTCATGTCTTCAGTGCTGTCCGTCTGTCTGTCTGTCTGTCTTTCTTCAGTGCTGTCTGTCTGTCTTTCTTCAGTGCTGTCTGTCTGTCTGTCTGTCTGTCTGTCTGTCTGTCTTTCTTCAGTGCTGTCTGTCTGTCTGTCTGTCTGTCTGTCTGTCTTTCTTCAGTGCTGTCCCATGGAAAGATATAATGAAATATTTGAAGAATGTAAATTCTACTTTTATTTAGTTTTTAAACTGTGAAAATGATCCTGACCATTTATAAACAGCTCAAATACCTCCCTCCCTGCCTGTCTCTCTCTCTGCCTGTCCCTGTCTCCCCCCCTCCCTCCCTGCCTGTCTCTCTCTCTGCCTGTCCCTGTCTCCCTCCCTGTCTCCCCCCCTCCCTCCCTGCCTGTCTCTCTCTCTGTCCCTGTCTCCCTCCCTGTCTCCCCCCTCCCTCCCTGCCTGTCTCTCTCTCTGCCTGTCCCTGTCTCCCCCCTCCCTCCCTGCCTCCCCCCCCCCCCCTGTCCCTCTCTCCCTCCCTCCCCCTCCCTCCCTCCCTGCCTGTCTCTCTCTGCCTGTCCCTGCCTGTCCCCCCCCCCCCCTCCCTGCCTCTCTCTCTCTGCCTGTCCCTGTCTCCCTCCCTCCCTGTCTGTCTCTCCTCGCCTGTCCCTCCCTCCCTCCCTCCCTCCCTCCCTCCCTCCCTGCCTGTCTCTCTCCCCCTGCCCCCTCCCTCCCCCCCCCCCCCCCCCCCCCCCCCCCCCCCCCCCCCCCCCCCCCCCCCCCCCCCCCCCCCCCCCCCCCTCTCTCTCTGCCTGTCCCTGTCCCCCCCCCCCCCTCCCCCCCCCCCCCCCCCCCTCCCCCCCTCCCTGTCTGTCTCTCTCTCTGCCTGTCCCTCCCTCCCTCCCTCCCTCCCTGCCTGTCTCTCTCTCTGCCTGTCCCTCCCTGTCTCCCTTCCTCCCTCCCTCCCCCCTCCCTCCCTGCCTGTCTCTCTCTCTGCCTGTCCCTGTCTCCCTCCCCCCTGTCCCTCCCGCCCCCCCCCCCCCCCCCCTGCCTGTCTCTCTCTCTGCCTGTCCCTGTCTCCCTCCCTCCCTGTCTCGTCTCTCTCTCTGCCTGTCCCGTGTCTCCCTCCCTCCCTCCCTCCCTCCCTCCCTGCCTGTCTCTCTCTCTGCCTGTCCCTCCCTGTCTCCCTTCCTCCCTCCCTCCCCCCTCCCTCCCTGCCTGTCTCTCTCTCTGCCTGTCCCTGTCTCCCTCCCTCTCTCCCTCCTTCTCTCCCTGCCTGTCTCTCTCTCTGCCTGTCCCTGTCTCCCTCCCTGTCTCCCGCCCTCCCTCCCTGCCTGTCTCTCTCTCTGCCTGTCCCTGTCTCCCTCCCTCCCTGTCTGTCTCTCTCTCTGCCTGTCCCTCCCTCCCTCCCTCCCTCTGCCTGTCTCTCTCTCTGCCTGTCCCTCCCTGTCTCCCTTCCTCTCCTCCCTCCCTCCCCCTCCCTCCCTGCCTGTCTCTCTCTCTGCCTGTCCCTGTCTCCCTCCCTCTCTCCCTCCCTCTCTCCCTCCCTCCCTCCCTCTCTGCATGTCCCTCCCTCCCTCCCTCTCTCCCTCCCTGCCTGTCCCTCCCTGTCTCCCTCCCTCCCTGCCTGTCTCCCTCCCTCCCTCCTCCCTCACTCCCTGCCTGCCTGTCTCTCTCTCTCTACCTGTCTGTCTCTCAGGCTCCTGTACAAAGCCATTGATGCGAATGGGGAGAACTCAGGTCCCATCTATAACTACCGCGTGGAGATTTCTATCTTCTTCATCGTGTACATCATCATCATCGCGTTCTTCATGATGAACATCTTCGTGGGCTTCGTCATCATCACCTTCAGAGAGCAAGGAGAACAGGAGTACAAGAACTGTGAGCTGGACAAGAACCAGGTGTGTGTGTGTGTGTGTGTGTGTGTGTGTGTGTGTGTGTGTGTGTGTGTGTGTCTTTGAGTGTGTGTGTGCGTGTGTCTCTGTGTGTGTGTGTGTGTGTGTGTCTTTCGGTGTGTGTGTGTGTGTGTGTGTGTCTTTGAGTGTGTGTGTGTGTGTGTGTGTCTGTGTGTGTGTGTGTGTGTGTCTGTGTG
>CM049404.1:33915000-33960000 GCA_026929865.2 Hyperoplus lanceolatus | reverse complement strand
GAACATTATCCATTATGACCATTATGACCATTATGACCATTATCCATTATGACCATTATCCATTATGACCATTATGACCATTATGACCATTATCCTTTATGACCATTATCCATTATGACTATTATGACCATTATCCATTATGACCATTATGACCATTATCCATTATGACCATTATCCATTATGACCATTATGACCATTATGACCATTATGACCATTATGACCATTATCCATTATGACCATTATCCATTATGACCATTATGACCATTATGACCATTCACTGAAATGTCATGTTGTGTTTTGGACATAACAATACATTTAAAGACGTCAACATGGGCTTTGGAAAATTGATTTTCTGACATTTTATAAAACCAAAACACTAATCGATTAATAATTGATTAATTGAGAAAATAATCGTTAGTTGCATGCATTGTAACACACACACACACACGCATTGTAACACACACACACATGCATTGTAACATACACACACATGCATTGTAACACACACACACATGCATTGTAACATACACACACACGCATTGTAACACACACACTGTTCCCTTCACTTGCTCCCTGGGGACAAGTGAAGGTTTTTTTAAATTTTGAATTGAATTTTGAATTGTTTGTCAAAATTCCCTTTTTCTCTGTCTGCCGACGGCCCTGTAGAGAGTTGATTGTTACTAAAAGAAAAACTTTAAACCAAAAAGGAAATGCACAATAAATAAATGAACAAAAGAGGTGAGATTAGGATCATAATAATAGTTTATTTGTGTAACACTTTTCTTACAAGAAATGCATCTCAAAGTGTTTTACAACGACACAATTAACAAGTGCTTCACATTAAAGAAGACTAAGTTAATATAGAATGTGTTCCTACTTCTATGATCCGTGTTGGCAGTTGTCAGCTCTTTATCAGACTCTAAGTGTCTGCTTCAAACTAAAGATTGTGTGATTATGGGCTGGACAAGAGAGAGAGAGAAATCATGAGCTGATATTCTGCTGGACGTTGGTCCTGGAGAATTAGATTGTCTGTCTGTCTGTCTGTCTGTCTGTCTGTCTGTCTGTCTGTCTGTCTGTCTGTCCATCTATCAGAGTTCTAATTCTGCACAGGACGGATCTTCATGCTGATGCTCTTCATGGAGTAGTTATTATATTTCCAATAGTACCAAGCCACTCCAGATAAAGTGTCAGCAGGCCCCCACTGATAGGCCCCGTTTGGGTTTGCATAGTGACAGTCATTGTACCAGAACGCCCCCGTGTATGATGAGGCACAGTTTCCACTTGACCAGAGGTCCTGGTCTTTGTCGAAGGTGGAGAACTTCATTCCGTCGTGAATAGCCAGGGAGTCTCCTACAGAAACACAACGTGAAGCAGCGTGTTTAAGATTGACATTAGTAGTAACACTGTGACGACTACAATGCTGCCACTCTACAGACTGTTCTACTAGAACTGTGACTAGGACCAGCATGGCACCTTCACCTAGTGACGTAGGCTAAAGGCTCTGTCTGTGACTGCAGAGTACAGATCAATAGATATCTGATATTCTTCCTACTGCTGCGGCCTCCTCCTCACACCAACGCTCACCTGCCCCTCCATCGGTGAATCCAGAGACCCGCAGAGTGTATCCATCACGCTCCGCTTCAACTCTGAACGAGGAGTAACGAGCGAACGCTTTGTTCCCCTCAAAGTCCTCCATGTCGACCAGAAGCTCATAGTTAAGTGGACGAGTCAACTGGTGGATGTTCTCCAGACCTGAACACACAAATGTTCCACATTTTGTTTAGAACTGTACATTCTTAATTTAAATATTCTTTGAAAAATATTCCTAAGGCTAAACAGGAGTTATTGTTCTCTTGTAGAGCGGTCCATTTTTCATTTCATTTCTTTTTGTTTTTTGCGGGCGTGACAATATACCATTAGATAGTTTATAGCCAAATGGTTTTTTTTTTGTCCCCGGGGAATTGTGTTTGGAAAAAAAAAGGATTAAAATGAATAAGAATCCGGGCATTTGAAATGACTAATGTGCAAATATAGGCTCACAATATTGCATGACCAAGAAGGCATATCTAGTTAAAAGATACACCAAAACAAGATGTATAATAAAGTAAACATAAACACCAAACATGAGATAAATGACTAAAAATGTTCACATCGCTCCCTGATTTTAGCCATTTCTTGAGACCTGATTTAAAGTTTATAAAATGATACATCCGGGCTCGACTTTGCACGTCGCCATCTTGTCGAATTTTTAAAGGGCCTCTTTTTTACGTGACGTCGGGGGGGAAGGGAGATATGCCCATCTAGCTGACGTATACCTCAGAGGCAAAGTGAGGGTCGGCGGGCGGCTAGCTGTCACTCAAGAGGCCTCGCCCCTAATTATTCGTACATTTTAACCTCCAACAGTTTAAAAACTAGCGTAATCCAAAAGAATTCCCCCCCTCTGTCATGGAGATTTGACCTAAACATACAGACTGTAATGTTTTTTGGACCAGGCTTTAAATAGGTTTAATAATGCTGTGAAAACGGCCTGTTTAACATGGGAGTCGATGAGAAATTGCTCTGTTTTGGTACCACGTCTTAGTGGCCACTCTATGAACTAACATTTGTCACTTCCGCATTGGATGCTGGTAGAACTCGCTGTGGTTGGGGCTTGGCGGGGACGCGGTTTTTCTATGAGTGGATCATTGTTTTGTTTCTCTTTTGCACATACACACAGGTGACTCAATAACCGCTCCTACCATGCTTGCTACTGTATCTTGGTTTCGTCACCATATCTCGTTGCGCCTGTGAGCTAGTCAACAATGCTTGATTTAAAATACTAAATCTGCTTATAAAAACTAACTTCATATAATGAATTTGTTGGAGCTCAAAGCAGAAACAGATTTTAATGTTCGGACTGTATGAACAGTGAGATTCATTGAGTCAGTTGACTGTTGGTTAAATTCCTCACCGAGCCAGTACTCCCCAGCAGCGTTCCCAAAGCCCATCTTGTATTGATTCCAGGACCTGTAGAAGTTCACTGAGCCGTCCACTCTCTTCTGGATCACCTGGGGGGAAAGAGTGAGGGGTTCACCAGCTGGGGGGAAAGAGTGAGGGGTTCACCAGCTGGGGGGAAAGAGTGAGGGGTTAACCAGCTGGGGGGAAAGAGTGAGGGGTTAACCAGCTGGGGGGAAAGAGTGAGGGGTTAACCAGCTGGGGGGAAAGAGTGAGGGGTTCACCAGCTGAACATATCGGTCAGCTCGGGTTTTCATGCTGTACAGTTTCAGTTCAGTTTGATAGAATGAAACAAAAAACTTGAAAATAAATGAATCTTAAAGGCAAACTTGACAGCAGTTTAGCCGTAAAGAGTAACAAAAGTCCGAGCCCAGATGAGAACAACCTGTGTCTACTGCAGAGTCAATTGACCCTGGTCTAAATGCTGGGTGAAACCATTCCCATTGGAATAGGGGGGTCTTTAGGGGTGGTAGGATGGCCTAGAGGAAAGAGGGACCGACTAGTAACCACAAGGTCGCTGGTTCGAGGGTGTTAGTTGTAAAACAAGTAGAGGCTGGTATTACGTCTACGGTGCCCACCATCTCTACCATTGTGTCCTTGAGCAAGACACTTAACCCCAAAACTGCTCCAGGGGCGCTGTACCTCCGAAGTGTGGTAACTTGAGAGGGGATATGCGAAAATACAACTTTCAATGTAACCATTGACTAACTTAAACGGGGGGGAGGGGTAGTAAAGTAGCTTCGCACCGTGACTTGAGGGTAAAACACGCCTGCACCTGCTCAATTGGTTGACGCACAGAAACATCGGAGCAAAATAAACCAAAGCAAAACAAAAACAGTAAGATGGGGGGGACTGCAGATAATCACACCACCTCACATACATGATCATTGAGAGGGATTAGTAGTTATTAGTAGTTACGTTGATGGCTTATAAATGCTGGCGAGTATCCCTTTAATTTGCATTGATGAGACAAACTCACCGTCCACCTCCCTCCAACTGACTGCATGTCACAGTACACCTGCAAACAAACACAGTCATCACAAAACAGTCAATTCAAGTTGGACGCTTGTTGTGTAGTGGTTAGAGCCCCCCCCCCCCCCCCCATAGAGTCTCAGTCCTCTTCACAGCAGACCCGGGTTAGAATCCAGCCCGGGTCGTTCTCTGCATGTCATTCCCCTCTCTGTCTGTCTGTCTGTCTTTCTGTCTGTCTGTCTGTCTGTCTGTCCTCTTCACAGCAGACCCGGGTTAGAATCCAGCCCGGGTCGTTCACTGCATGTCATTCCCCTGGTACTACCCTGTTTCATCTCTGTCTCTCTGCATCTATAAAGCCTTTAAAAATCTTTAAAAAAAAAACAATCAGCACATTCAACCATGATGCTGTAAGCGTTACTTTAGATAGTGTTGCTGCTACAATAACAACATCTTTAGTAACTAAAGGTGAATGTGTGTTCACTAGAGGATGAAGTTTACCTGTACAGCAGGTGTGGATCCAGTGGGAAAGATGGTGTACACTCCACTGGGGCTGCTATTGTCTTCGCTGTGGATGTCACTGCAGTCGTACGCCTCCAGTTTCGCCTCGGGATGCGGCGGTAAGGTCGCAGTGCAGCTGAT
This sequence comes from Hyperoplus lanceolatus, assembly GCA_026929865.2. Classification (NCBI taxonomy): domain Eukaryota; kingdom Metazoa; phylum Chordata; class Actinopteri; order Uranoscopiformes; family Ammodytidae; genus Hyperoplus; species Hyperoplus lanceolatus. The sequence goes on along the minus strand of CM049404.1, from coordinate 33,955,395 downwards.
CAACACTGAAGCCATGAGGAGGAGGGCTAACACCAGCTGGAACACAGCAGAAGTTGAGATGGAGAAAGATTTGAAGCTTCTCTACTGTGTTTACATTACGGCCTGGTGGTTTTGTTGGTTTTTAGGGACTGGTGCGAACAGAATATATGTTTAATTCACGGCTGTACGCTTATTGTTTTAGGTGGTAGCACTGGTGCTAGCAAGCAAAAAAATTCAGTAGCACAAAAATAAATGTGGTAGCACACAAAGTATGATCGAAAACCTGCATAACCTTCACCCTTACATTTCGCTCTAATTACCTTTGAGCCTGTCATCTTGGTCTCATTTGAGATTCTCAATGACTATTATTTCCTAGTGTGTGCAGTAATAATTGTAGAAAAAATAATAGGGTGCGCTGATTGCAATTTAGACAAAAGAATCTAACATGCCAATTGCAGTTTTTTGCTGATTCAGAATAATTTTTCCCCATAAAAATATAAAAATAATATCTATATCAATATATTTTTTGTATATACATATAATTGTTATGTTAATAATAATACACATTTTTAGAAAATGTCCTTCTGTTAATTAAAACCAAACTTTAAAACATTAAACATAGCCTATTAAATAAATAAATATACATATTGGTACAATTTAGGATAAATTAAATAGGTTGTTGTGAATGTGTTGGGAGTATTTGCTTAAATAGACTACTGTTGACTGCTCTCTGCAGCTGAATGAGTTGCTTTTCAAGCTAGAACACTACAGTTCTGTAAAGCGCTAACTTCCTGTTCTTACTGGCTTCAAAATAAAAGTCAACTCATGTTTGTCTAGTAACAGGCTTTTAATGTGAAGGCGCACAGGAAATGTTCTGCTTGCACACGCGCTAACTTAACCACCTTAATGTTAAAGGGACACTGTGTAACATTTTACTTTCTTCCGGTTATTACCATTAGTGAAATGTATAAGACGCACGAGCACAGATCCAGAGCACACGTCTTTCACCAGCCAACGTGGAGGGTGGACTCAATAACTTCTGCATCTGCCTATTAGCACTAGTGCGAGTGGACTTGTATTCATCATCGCACGTGATCAATTTCAGCAGCAAATGCGATCAAAACTGTCGCACTGCACAGCCCTGGTTTACTCGTCCCCTACTTTACCGTTAATTTAATCTAATTTAATCCTGTGACGTCAACCACCTTTGGAACGCCCTCCCACCGGACAGCCGTACTGACGCCCTTTCCAATTTCAAAACACATCTTTAGAAACTGCGTCTAATTGTTGTTTATCACCCACTTCATCCCAATAATGTAAATTTGTATTTTTAAACCTGCAGTGTGTAGAATTTTGGGTTTTATTTCCTAGCAGATTTTATAGAAAGTATTTATAATATCCATAAGTACATTTAATTTAGTACATAATAGCTGGACATTTTTTTTTTTATTATTTATTTTTTCCTTAGAAAGGGTCTCATATATGTCCATATTTCTCCATATTTTGGACCAAGGCCTAGTGCTGCCATCTTGAAAGTGTCATAGTTGGAATGTCATCAGGTGCATTGTTTAAAATTTAGAATTGTTCTTGTCCTTGCAGGCCACTGTAGCTTCTGTTATTATTCTAAAGGGTTGGGGTTACCCAGGGAGCGTTGCATTCTAGAACTTTGTAGAACTTTCTTGATGATGTCATATTACACACTGCACCTTTAAATTAAATTAATTATGATTTATTATTATTATTAAATAACCTAAGTAGACCCGTGAGCATACAGAGCTAACACAGAAACCTGTGAAGCTGCAATTGTACCTTCATCGTCAGAGATCTGCTGAAGTTACTGGTTTAAAATCCTGATGTCGGTCCGTCTGGATCGCTGATCAGCTGCTTTTATATCCTGAAAATGAATTCAAAATGTAGTTTTTAATTCATGAAATATGTGAAACTGGACAGTTCTGCTTCGTCACTATATAATCCCAAAATACAACATCAGACAAACCAAAGAAAACACAAAACTGCATCGGAACTGATAATCAGTTATGTCAAAAAAATGTCCAAGTTAAAAGAAATACAGAGTGTAATACGATAAACAAACATAAACAATATTTAAATGAGATAAATTCTAAATAGTGCAAAGGAATGTTTTGTACAATAAATAATAATAAAATGGATTAGAAATTAAGTTAAATTGAAATGTGCAATGTGACGAACAATATTTATAATATTTACAATATGCAGTCAATGAATATATGATTCAGTGTTTCCCACACATAGGCTCTACCTGCCCAGGTAGATTAAACCCGTGGCCTATTCCATTCTTTTCAGAAAAAAAAAGTAAGTTAAAATCAAATGTAGTCAGTGATAATACTATCGTGGTGCAGCTGTGTATTCGCTATATAATCCCAACAAACGACATCACACAAACCAAAGAATAAACTGTGACGTGTGTGAGACTGGTTGAAAACTAAAACAAACGACTGCAGGCTGTTAACCAGCAACAATGAAACACGATTGACTTATAGCACTCCTGCAGCCGTTCACTACACCAAATAATAAGTCTGTCCTGCTGCACCGGCTGCAAAGAGAGAAACACTGTCTACCTCCTGCTGCACCGGCTGCAAAGAGAGAAACACTGTCTACTGCCTTTAAGACAAAGTTTAATTTCCACCAAAAATCTTGTCTGAAGAGATGATCAGTTTGTCGACAACTCGTAGCGAGAGTAAATTGTATTTTTCACAGCTTGTAACTGGTTTGCAGTATACAATACATATTAGTTCAAAATGATCAAACTTAGAGTGTATAGTTGAAGGCTTACCTTTCTGAAGTCACCTGCAGGTCAGACTGAGAGACTCTGTGGCTTAGTCTCATGAGTTCACTGCTTATATCTATAGGAGGACTGTGATGTCACACCAGTCCGACCAATCACACAACAGCCTGGGGCACAGGTGAAGTGTGGAATCTTGTTTCCCCCCCCACACTAGTACAACGAGTTTGTGTTATTGGTTGGTTTCAACTGAACGGGTCAAACTGGAAATGTGTTGTGACACTAGGACATTTTAGTTTTTCTTACCCAGAATAGATTGATCTCATAACATCTGTTGCGTACTTCTTCCCCCTGACATTTGGATCTCACGACATTCAGAGATTTGCTCATACCTGAGGAGCGAGAGCGTGTCAGTCTGACAGGGGTAGAAAGTGGGAAAGCTTTCTAGGGCCGGGCCACTTGGGGGGCCCATGGTCTTTGGAAGCCAAGAACCTACCTAGATAACCTTTATTTTTAGATTTTTAGATATTTATGTCAATATCTATTCAGAGTTGGATGTTTACACAGAGCCGCGGCTCCGCTTAAGGCCATTTAAAAAGCAGCAGAAAAGCAGAAATGTTCAAAATGTTTCAGATTGAGCACAGCGGAGTGTAACTTTTTCTACAATAGGTACGCAACCTGTTTTTTCATGGGGTCCAAATACTTTTAACAACCACACCCAGACACAAGTAGCAGGTACATGTGGAACAACAGGACAGGCTAGTTACTCTGTCATTGTCCTGAGTCTACAAACAGAATTTCCCTTTGGGGACTATAACTTCTAAAGGCTTTGACATAAGTCTTCAGGTTGACACGGCCAGCCAGGTCTGACCAGTTTTTCAGAAACCTGGCCAATTGACCAACCAGCCGGGTCCTACCACAATGAAGCTGACGAGCAGCATCATCCTGTTTTAATTATTGCCGTAACCACCAAGGTCCTGCTTTCTGTATGGTTTCTAAAGATTAAAAATTAAAATAGACCTAAAAAGTTCTTAAAGCAAAGAAAGACACAAGGCACAAAGAAGCTGGAAATAACTGAAGGAACAGATTTGTGTTCAAAGATTAAGAACTTTTTTGGAATGATTTCAGTGCTTTTGCAGTGATGAGAGCAGAATGAACTAAGCCTAAATGTTGCAACCAAACATAGGCCAACTCTATAGTTCTGAGGGTAGGTTGGTTTGGTTATTCATGTAGAGAACCGCCTTTTTTTTTTTTTGTGTGAATAATCTGTTGTACAGACAGAACAGGGTAAAAAGGCTTTTGTGTACTCTGCCCCCACTGTGTGGAATACGCTGCAGAAAGACCTAGGACTTGTTGAATTCATTTCGTTGAATGCCTTTAAGTCGTAAATGAAGGAAGTTGAGCTAGACTCTAAGATGTCAGTGTTTTTAATAGGTTTTCTTCCTGGTTACAGAAATGGTTCTATTTAGGGTTGTTGCAGTGTGAATTGATTTGCTTTATTTTTTAAATTTAACAGTTAACCCGCTGTTCGCTAAACGAACGGGGCTTAATACGTCACATTGTTCATTGCTCTGATTGGTTGTAGTGCTATCAAATTGCGTGCAGTGGCATTTGAAGAGACAAATCTAATTCATGAGAGGCACCTGTTATACCCCTGGCAGGTAAGCCAGGCAGTTTCTCAGGTTAGAGGCCAGTCTAAAAGCAGCATCGCCATCACCCATTGGCAGTACAATGATTGGATATTCAATAAGTGTGGAGCTCATGTGCATATTCAAATTCATTTAAAAAGAAACTTGTAATACAAAAAAATTAATTCTCATGGATACTTTCATTGTGTAAAGTTTCATTTTGATAGGACTGAAGGAAAAAATAGCCCTATTTGGATGTATTGGTGTCTCGCCTTATTGGCACACACCTCAGATTGATGAGAATTAAACATATTTCCTCAACTAGGATTTCTTAAGACTTTTAGTATGTTGTTCTGGACACCTCATAGAAATGATCTGAGCTGGAAAAAAATATTTTACAATTTATTCTATTTTTGGCCCAAAATGCCTTACTTTGCCTGGCCTACTATTGTAACACAATAATGAGCCCTTGCTCCCCCAACTGTCCCTGCAAATCCCTGGTTGATAAGATAGTTATTCTCTCTACAATTACATGTATGTGTTTAATGAGGGATGAGCGCACTCACATGCATTGATACGAGTAAAGCATGGGTAAGGGGTGGGGGGGGGGGGGCATTGACTGGAGGTTTCCAGGGGCCCAGCCATTTGTGTGGGCAGGCCTGCCTGCAGGTAATGCTGCCAGAACACTGGCTGAGATTGGGTTTTGATATTAAACAGTTTTGTCTGGATTATATTTCCTGAGTCGTTCCACATGTACCTGCTACTTGTGTCTGGGTGTGGCTGTGAAAAGTATTTGGACCCCATGATAAAAACAGGTTGGTACCTTTTGTAGTTCTTCTACATTCTTATAAACTGGACAGGCTAGTTACTCTGTCATTGTCCTAAGTCTACAAACAGAATTTCCCTTTGGGGACTATAACTTCTAAAGGCTTTGACATAAGTCTTCAGGTTGACACGGCCAGCCAGGTCTGACCAGTTTTTCAGAAACCAGGCCAATCGACCAACCAGCCGGGTCCTACCACAATGAAGCTGACGAGCAGCATCATCCTGTTTTAATCATTGTATCCACCAAGGTCCTGCTTTCTGTATGGTTTCTAAAGATTAAAATAGACCTAAAAAGTTCTTAAAGCAAAGAAAGACACAAGGCACAAAGAAGTTGGAAATAACTGAAGGAACAGATTTGAGTTCAAAGATTAAGAACTTTTTTTGTAATGATTTTAGTGCTTTTGCAGTGATGAGAGCAGAATGAACTAAGCCTAAATGTTGCAACCAAACATACGCCAACTTCATAGTTCTGAGGGTAGGTTGGTTTGGTTATTCAGAAGAATCGCCTTGTTTCATGTGTGTGAAGAATGTGTTGTTGACGTTGCTTTTTAAGAGTTATTTATTTCAACAATACCACCAACAGATTTCAAATGATTTAATGTCATGTGCAGAAATACCAAAAAGAGCAATATTTGGTGCAGCCAATTAGTGTAAATGCATCTTATACCAGAAACTAGTCGCATAGACAACGTGCACATTGTGAAAAAACTTTTAGTTTGCTTTAGTGGATACTAAAGAAGAACAATGTCTCTGTGTGAACTGATTATTTTCTAGAGATCTGTCCATCTGTTAAACATCGTGTGAGTGAGAATCAAAATAAATTTGTCTGCTGGGCTACGTCAGAAATGTGCTACTATTGTAACATAGTAATGAGCCCTTGCTCCCCCAACTGTCCCTGCAAATCCCTGGTTGATAAGATAGTTATTCTCTCTACAAATACATGTATGTGTTTATTGAGGGATGAGCACACTCACATGCATTGATACGAGTAAAGCATGGGTAAGGGGGGGGGGGGGGGCATTGACTGGAGGTTTCCAGGGGCCCAGCCATTTGTGTGGGCAGGCCTGCCTGCAGGTAATGCTGCCAGAACACTGGCTGAGATTGGGTTTTGATATTAAACAGTTTTGTCTGGATTATATTTCCTGAGTCGTTCCACATGTACCTGCTACTTGTGTCTGGGTGTGGCTGTGAAAAGTATTTGGACCCCATGAAAAAACAGGTTGGTACCTTTTGTAGTTCTTCTACATTCTTATAAACAGGACAGGCTAGTTACTCTGTCATTGTCCTGAGTCTACAAACAGAATTTCCCTTTGGGGACTATACCTTCTAAAGGCTTTGACATAAGTCTTCAAGTTGACACGGCCAGCCAGGTCTGACCAGTTTTTCAGAAACCTGGCCAATCGACCAGCCAGCCGGGTCCTTCCACAATGAAGCTGATGAGCAGCATCATCCTGTTTTAATCATTGTCGTGTCCACCAAGGTCCTGCTTTCTGTATTGTTTCTAAAAATAAAAAATAAAAATAGACCTAAAAGTTCTTGATCGCTACGTTCGGTAATTATGTTATGTTTACGTCTCGTAGTAGCGTTGTTTTTAAACATGGCGGCCATGAGGTTTTAGTTGGTCTGGTTGGTCAGGATAATCCCTCCCCCGGCCGCTGGCGCAAGCAGTTCACTTCAAACCCTGCTCAATCCTGGGGTTTGAGTTGAACCGGTTTTTACGGCCCGGAGCCGGCTTTCTGGCGGTGTGAAACCAAAACACTGGCTCTAACTCCGAACTAGCCCAGAACTAGCACCGATTTTGCGGCGGTGTGAAAGGCCTATCTGAGGACGTATGACAGAGTGGATGTTAAACCTTACATGTACTTCCTGATGAATCCACCAGGTGGAGCCAGAGACTCACCATTCCCGTGACTTCTCCCCATGTGGGATTCACTCTGATGGGATAGTTCACTTCCTCCTCTTTAGTCTCTGATCTGGACAATAAACGTTCTGTCCAAATTTGAGATTTGGGAGAGTTTTTGATTTGCTCTGGGAGCTTTTTCTTTTGTCTTTCTGAATGGCTGTTCTTTGGTGTTAAGTCTTCTCTTTTCAGCTTTTTGCTTGACTATTGTTTTATTACTACTTTAAGTTAACTTTATGTTCCCAGGGCATGGCAGTTGGGGGATCCTTATATAGCGGGTTACCTCAGTAAGTTACTATAGGGGAGAGTGGGGTGAGATGTTACCTCAGTAAATTACTATAGGGGAGAGTGGGGTGAGATGTTACCTCAGTAAGTTACTATAGGGGAGAGTGGGGTGAGTTGTTACCTCAGTAAGTTACTATAGGGGAGAGTGGGGTGAGTTGTTACCTCAGTAAGTTACTATAGGGGATAGTGTAGACTGTAAGCTCCCGTCCTGCTCCGATACTTCAATAACAATGAAGAGATGCCGACAAGTGCCCAGATGGCTGATTTACCACAGTTTTACCACACTAAGCTACGCTTTACGACAGTAACAACTTGTGGGAGAAAGACAAAAGATAATAGCATGCCAAGACCTAATCTACTGAATAGACATAAAAATACAACAAAATATAAGTTATTAATAATTATTATTAAAGCCCTACTTCACCTTAAAGGCCTACTTCACCTTAAAGGCCTACTTCACCTTAAAGACCTACTTCACCTTAAAGGCCTACTTCACCTTAAAGGCCTACTTCACCTTAAAGGCCTACTTCACCTTAAAGACCTACTTCACCTTAAAGTCCTACTTCACCTTAAAGACCTACTTCACCTTAAAGTCCTACTTCACCTTAAAGACCTACTTCACCTTAAAGTCCTACTTCACCTTAAAGACCTACTTCACCTTAAAGTCCTACTTCACCTTAAAGGCCTACTTCACCCTTAAAGGCCTACTTCACCGGTGGGAATATGAAGGTGTATTGAACTCTGAGATCCTATGTAGTATAAATGTGCGAAAAAAATTTTATTTTTTTTTTGAAAAAAAACGTACATTGTAAATATTACTGTGATGTCACAGTAAAAGACATCACAGTAATATTTACAAAGTAAGTTTTTTTTAACCCTATATTTCTCTTTCTGTGATGTCACGAGAAAGAGAAATATAGGGTTAAAAAAACACTCTTTCTGCCTTTTCTCAGGCTAGGATGAACCGATTTTAATTTTTTTCTCTGTCTGTCTGTCTGTCTGTCTGTCTGTCTGTCTGTCTGTCTGAAAACGTTTCAGAGCTTACCTTGAAGACCCTCCCATGTATCGAGACCAGTACGACGGTCCCTACGGCAACGGTAACTACGGTAACGGCTACAACGACAACGCAAGGAGGACGACGCGCAGACGCTTACTTCCTGCCACGCCCACAGGTCTGTCAGAGGCAATTTTTTCCCACCACAACCGCAACCTATTTAATTGAAACAGGTGTCAGTGTCACAATGAAAATATATAAAAATATCTCTGTCTCATATATTGTTTTCTCTTATTAGTTTATTTCCCATTTAACTTGCAAAAAAATCTGCTAGGGAGGTGTTCCCGTCACATCCAGCTGGAAGGAGGCCTCGGGGAATACCCAGGACTAGGTGGAGAGATTATATCTCCACCCTGACCTGGGAACACTTCAGGATCCCCCAGTCAGAGCTGGTTACTGTGGCCTGAGAAGGAGAAGTTTGGGGTCCCCTGCTCGAGCTGCTGGCCCCGAGACCCGACCCCTAATAAGCAGTTTATGATGAGTAATGATCATGAGAGAGTGAGTGATCCTCACATTCTGACACCTCTAACTCTACATCATCTTTAAAAGCTTATCTCTCTTCCAAAACCTACCATTTTCCCACTTTTATTAGCCCTGGGTCCAGTAGACCCGAACATCCTGTATGTAATATAAATGTGTATGGGGAGTGTACAGTGTGTGTTGACCAATTTTTTTTTCTGATATATGTTCTTCACAGTAAATGAGCCAAGGCCAATGAGTCTCAGTTTGAAATTATAATTTATAGTATAATTTTTCTTTTGATAAAAATTAAAATGGGTCCCACAGACCCGAACACCTACTTTACTGGCTAGAATGACTCGTTTAGAGAGTCGCGTCTGTGAGTTGGAGCAGCTTTCTGCTCCTGACGTTATAGACAGCACGGACACATTGCTTAGCCCTAGCCCCGGGAGTCTTACTACCCCCGGTAGCATTGAGGTAACTGCTTCGGCAGACGCGGACGGGTTCTGCCCTGTCCTGGGGTGGGGGTACGCGGTGCTGGCGGGCTTGCTTGGTGCCCGGTTCGCGGTCCCCCTCTCGGGACTGAGAATCGGTATTCGGCTCTTGCGAGGCCCTGTTAGCCCGTCTCCTCGCTCAGTTGGTGGGCTGGGCCCTTGCGCTAGTCATAGGGGACTCCATCACTCGCAACATTAAACTTGGTTGCCAGCCACTGTTAAATGTATACCTGGAGCCAGAGCATCCGACATTGAGGCTAATCTTAGTGTGCAGACTACATGCAGGGATAAGGGGGATAAAGGCGGAACGCAAACACAAAACAACACATGTTTTGATAGCATTGTTATTCATGTCGGCTCCAATGGCGTTAGGGCGGAGCTTGATCTGAGATCACTAAATATAAAGCCTTTAGGGCTTTTCAGACTGCCTCAAAGATGTGTCGGCATCCATTACTGGTCCTGGCCTCCTACCCAGGAAGGGTGATAATGAGTCGTACAGTAGGGTTACAGGCGTTAAATCGCTGGCCAGCACAGCACTGCCAGGAGCAGGGTTTTATCTTTGTGGATAATTGGTCTTCATTCTGGAACCGCCCTGACCTGCTGAAAGCAGACGGCACTCCATCCCTATTGGAGGAAAGGCGCTGCTATGTTGTCTAGGAATATAGATGGGTACTTGAATCGCGATTGATATAGGGATGTAATACCCAGCAGGTCGCAGGTTGTACATGAGCCTGCTAGTGCGGAGGTGGAGTCAATTAGCTTACCTAGCATGTTAAACGTAATGTTAAATCATGAAACTGTTAATGTGCTTAACCATAACATTCCTCCTCATGTTAGCTCCTTGACCGATGGCTTGGTCTGACATCGAGACTGTGTCCCTCCCTCGCCGTGCAAATTGCTTACGGTATCCAAATGTTGCTAAGCACAATAATTTAATTACCATTCCCACATTGGGAGGTGGTAAGCCAAACCCCACTATGACCCTCAAATGTGGGCTCTTAAATACCAGATCTCTTTCTCGTAAATCCTATTGATAAATGACTTGATTATTGAACATAAGTTTGATATGATTGGTCTGTGTGAAACATGGCTTCAGCCAAGCTTTAGGTGGCTTTCTCAGCATCTCTGTCCCCTGGAGGCGAGATGACAGTTGGACCCCTTCCAGATAACACTATTCTGATCTTCAAGAATGTCCAAACAAACATTGGAGATGCCTACAACCCGGAGACAGGTACCTGACATTAATACATCTCACTGTTTAGCTCTGATGGCCTGTTTAAAGGATGCTGCTATATTTGCAATTCCTTTGTTTCCCATTTAAAATGACTAAAACAATTATCCAACAGGTGTTTTCACTGCGCCGGTGAAAGGGACCTACCAGTTCCTGTGGCATGTAGTTGGACACGGTTCTGCTCCTTCCGCCTTTTTGTTAAAGAACAATGTGAGGACTTTTTGTGCATGGGAGGATCAGACCAGTGGTCATGGGGCTGCTTCTCAAAGCATCACACTGCCCCTGGAGGCTGGAGACACTATGTTTCTTCAGCTGTGGGCAGGATTCAAAGTGTGGGATAATCAACATCGCCACACCACCTTCAGCGGCCACATGCTTTTCCCCATGTGAGACAGAAGCAGGTGAAATCCATCCATGCTTTTAGTTTCCTTTAACACTGCTGCTCTTAACCTTAATCACTGCAGCACTGTGAAGTTAACTGAGCTGAATGAGAGAGAGCAATGCAACATGTAAACTATCATGTAAGAAATGTGATCCTTTTCTTCTCATTAAACATGATTGCAGCATTATCTCTGGATGTCTTTATTATTATTGTTCTGGAAAGTAGACGAGAAGTTTGTTTTCTGGTATTATTTTGAAGGCCTAATAGAAACATATTGGTATGTTTCTAATAGGTTGTAGTATGTGTAACCCCTCTACCAATATGTTTCTAATAGACTGTAGTATGTGTAGCCCCTCTACCAATATGTTTCTAATAGGTTGTAGTATGTGTAGCCCCTCTACCAATATGTTTCTAATAGACTGTAGTATGTGTAGCCCCTCTACCAATATGTTTCTAATAGACTGTAGTATGTGTAGCCCCTCTACCAATATGTTTCTAATAGGTTGTAGTATGTGTAGCCCCTCTACCAATATGTTTATAATAGGTTGTAGTATGTGTAACCCCTCTACCAATATGTTTCTAATAGGTTGTAGTATGTGTAGCCCCTCTACCAATATGTTTCTATTAGGTTGTAGTATGTGTAACCCCTCTACCAATATGTTTCTAATAGACTGTAGTATGTGTAGCCCCTCTACCAATATGTTTCTAATAGGTTGTAGTATGTGTAGCCCCTCTACCAATATGTTTATAATAGGTTGTAGTGTGTGTAGCCCCTCTACCAATATGTTTATAATAGACTGTAGTATGTGTAACCCCTCTACCAATATGTTTCTAATAGACTGTAGTATGTGTAGCCCCTCTACCAATATGTTTCTAATAGACTGTAGTATGTGTAACCCCTCTACCAATATGTTTATAATAGACTGTAGTATGTGTAACCCCTCTACCAATATGTTTCTAATAGACTGTAGTATGTGTAGCCCCTCTACCAATATGTTTCTAATAGACTGTAGTATGTGTAGCCCCTCTACCAATATGTTTCTAATAGGTTGTAGTATGTGTAACCCCTCTACCAATATGTTTCTAATAGGTTGTAGTATGTGTAGCCCCTCTACCAATATGTTTCTAATAGACTGTAGTATGTGTAGCCCCTCTACCAATATGTTTCTAATAGACTGTAGTATGTGTAACCCCTCTACCAATATGTTTCTAATAGACTGTAGTATGTGTAGCCCCTCTACCAATATGTTTCTAATAGGTTGTAGTATGTGTAACCCCTCTACCAATATGTTTCTAATAGACTGTAGTATGTGTAACCCCTCTACCAATATGTTTATAATAGGTTGTAGTATGTGTAGCCCCTCTACCAATATGTTTCTAATAGGCTGTAGTATGTGTAGCCCCTCTACCAATATGTTTCTAATAGGTTGTAGTATGTGTAACCCCTCTACCAATATGTTTCTAATAGACTGTAGTATGTGTAGCCCCTCTACCAATATGTTTCTAATAGGTTGTAGTATGTGTAGCCCCTCTACCAATATGTTTCTAATAGGTTGTAGTATGTGTAGCCCCTCTACCAATATGTTTCTAATAGACTGTAGTATGTGTAGCCCCTCTACCAATATGTTTCTAATAGACTGTAGTATGTGTAGCCCCTCTACCAATATGTTTCTAATAGACTGTAGTATGTGTAACCCCTCTACCAATATGTTTCTAATAGGTTGTAGTATGTGTAGCCCCTCTACCAATATGTTTCTAATAGGTTGTAGTATGTGTAGCCCCTCTACCAATATGTTTCTAATAGGTTGTAGTATGTGTAACCCCTCTACCAATATGTTTCTAATAGGTTGTAGTATGTGTAACCCCTCTACCAATATGTTTCTAATAGGTTGTAGTATGTGTAGCCCCTCTACCAATATGTTTATAATAGGTTGTAGTATGTGTAGCCCCTCTACCAATATGTTTCTAATAGGTTGTAGTATGTGTAACCCCTCTACCAATATGTTTCTAATAGGTTGTAGTATGTGTAACCCCTCTACCAATATGTTTCTAATAGACTCTAGTATGTGTAGCCCCTCTACCAATATGTTTCTAATAGGTTGTAGTATGTGTAACCCCTCTACCAATATGTTTATAATAGGTTGTAGTATGTGTAGCCCCTCTACCAATATGTTTCTAATAGACTGTAGTATGTGTAACCCCTCTACCAATATGTTTCTAATAGGTTGTAGTATGTGTAACCCCTCTACCAATATGTTTCTAATAGACTGTAGTATGTGTAACCCCTCTACCAATATGTTTCTAATAGGTTGTAGTATGTGTAACCCCTCTACCAATATGTTTCTAATAGGTTGTAGTATGTGTAGCCCCTCTACCAATATGTTTCTAATAGGTTGTAGTATGTGTAACCCCTCTACCAATATGTTTCTACTAGGTTGTAGTATGTGTAACCCCTCTACCAATATGTTTCTAATAGACTGTAGTATGTGTAGCCCCTCTACCAATATGTTTCTAATAGGTTGTAGTATGTGTAGCCTCTCTACCAATATGTTTCTAATAGGTTGTAGTATGTGTAGCCCCTCTACCAATATGTTTATAATAGGTTGTAGTATGTGTAACCCCTCTACCAATATGTTTCTAATAGACTGTAGTATGTGTAGCCCCTCTACCAATATGTTTATAATAGGTTGTAGTATGTGTAACCCCTCTACCAATATGTTTCTAATAGACTGTAGTATGTGTAGCCCCTCTACCAATATGTTTCTAATAGGTTGTAGTATGTGTAACCCCTCTACCAATATGTTTCTAATAGGTTGTAGTATGTGTAACCCCTCTACCAATATGTTTCTAATAGGTTGTAGTATGTGTAGCCCCTCTACCAATATGTTTCTAATAGGTTGTAGTATGTGTAACCCCTCTACCAATATGTTTCTAATAGGTTGTAGTATGTGTAGCCCCTCTACCAATATGTTTCTAATAGGTTGTAGTATGTGTAACCCCTCTACCAATATGTTTCTACTAGGTTGTAGTATGTGTAACCCCTCTACCAATATGTTTCTAATAGACTGTAGTATGTGTAGCCCCTCTACCAATATGTTTCTAATAGGTTGTAGTATGTGTAGCCCCTCTACCAATATGTTTCTAATAGGTTGTAGTATGTGTAACCCCTCTACCAATATGTTTCTAATAGGTTGTAGTATGTGTAACCCCTCTACCAATATGTTTCTAATAGGTTGTAGTATGTGTAACCGCTCTACCAATATGTTTCTAATAGGTTGTAGTATGTGTAACCCCTCTACCAATATGTTTCTAATAGACTGTAGTATGTGTAGCCCCTCTACCAATATGTTTCTAATAGGTTGTAGTATGTGTAGCCCCTCTACCAATATGTTTCCAATAGGTTGTAGTATGTGTAGCCCCTCTACCAATATGTTTCTAATAGGTTGTAGTATGTGTAGCCCCTCTACCAATATGTTTCTAATAGACTGTAGTATGTGTAACCCCTCTACCAATATGTTTCTATTAGGCCTTCAAAATAATACCAGAAAACAAACTTCTCGTCTTCTTTCCAGAACAATAATAATAAAGACATCCAGAGATAATGCTGCAATCATGTTTAATGAGAAGAAAAGGATCACATTTCTTACATGATAGTTTACATGTTGCATTGCTCTCTCTCATTCAGCTCAGGTAACTTCACAGTGCTGCAGTGATTAAGGTTAAGAGCAGCAGTGTTAAAGGAAACTAAAAGCATGGATGGATTTCACCTGCTTCTGTCTCACATGGGGAAAAGCATGTGGCCGCTGAAGGTGGTGTGGCGATGTTGATTATCCCACACTTTGAATCCTGCCCACAGCTGAAGAAACATAGTGTCTCCAGCCTCCAGGGGCAGTGTGATGGTTTGAGAAGCAGCCCCATGACCACTGGTCTGATCCTCCCATGCACAAAAAGTCCTCACATTGTTCTTTAACAAAAAGGCGGAAGGAGCAGAACCGTGTCCAACTACATGCCACAGGAACTGGTAGGTCCCTTTCACCGGCGCAGTGAAAACACCTGTTGGATAATTGTTTTAGTCATTTTAAATGGGAAACAAAGGAATTGCAAATATAGCAGCATCCTTTAAACAGGCCATCAGAGCTAAACAGTGAGATGTATTAATGTCAGGTACCTGTCTCCGGGTTGTAGGCATCTCCAATGTTTGTTTGGACATTCTTGAAGATCAGAATAGTGTTATCTGGAAGGGGTCCAACTGTCATCTCGCCTCCAGGGGACAGAGATGCTGAGAAAGCCACCTGTTTAGCTGAGAGAGAGAGAGAGAGAGAGAGAGAGAGAGAGAGAGAGAAATTATGGGAATTAACAGGAATTTTGGGAATAAACGGGAATTTACTAAATTTAAAGCCAACCAAATGCACTAAATCCTTCTAACTAGGTTATTTCAGTCCTAGCAAACGTTTTAGATTGTAAAAAGCAGCTTTTTCAACTATGTTTTATAATTAGGGCAGTCAACATTAGCGCGTTAATGCAGGGTGATTCATTTCTGGAATTATCGGCGTTAATTTTTTTAACGCATGTGCAGAATGATCCGCCACATACATCCCCCCGGCTCTGCACTACAGTCACTGCTGACCCAGGATCAGACCGGGGGGGGGGGGGGGGGGGGGGGGGGGGGCCTCCCGCGAGGACACACGGTTCAGCGGGGGACATCAACACCCCACACACACACACACGCACCCAACACACACACACACACACACACACACACACACACACACACACACACACACACACACACACACACCGCAGACTGTAATCAAGTTGTATTCAAGAATGCACAACCTATAGATTCACCAAATAAATGCCATTCTATAGCCTATATTTGCCCAAAGACATAGTAAAGAGACAGACCAATTGAATTGTGGTTTGCTAGGTAGGCGTATATATTTTAGTTTGATTTAAATTTATTTTCAGTATTAAAACCATCATTTGGATTTTCAATTGATAAACATACTCATTTTAAATGTACATATCCACCTCCTGTCCTTTATCTTTCCGTTCATACAACACTATACAGAGAACATTAGAATTTTTCGGGCATATTTCGAATGGTAAAATTAATCGTGATTAATCCACAGAATCCTGTGATTAATCTGATTAGAAATGTTAATCGTTTGACAGCCCTATTTATAATATATATGAACATTTAACTTCAAATTTTTAAAGCTTATTGAGACACCCAAATGGATTATCATTTATTGCTTTGGTTGGGTCAGACCGAGGTGTTACAGAGGCTTTAACAGTGATTTTAAATATAGTTGGGGAAAATATATTTTAGCATAACTAACACTAGGCAGGTTGCACATAGCACACTGCTCACTGCAGGGGTACTGAGGCCGCGCTGATATAGAGCGACAACATGCGACCTCGAGTGTGCTATTGCTTTTATACAGCAGTTCTACAACTGAAATTCACAAGTTAACTTTAAAATGTGATCTTTAGTCATTTAAGAATGTATTTGCTTCCGCCAACACAAATAGTTCGACAACAGCAGTCAGAGCGGAGCGCGTTGCTATGCAACAACTTTACGCGAGTGAGCTCGTCCTGCTTTGTTTACTCTGGTAACATTAACCACGGCGGCCCGATGTCCCGTAAAAATCACCAAAGAAACGGGCAGGCGGCGGGGCTCTTAATCTAGTTGGTAATAAGGTCCGCTGCCCAATCCAAACCCCCACGCTTCATTTCCCAGAGTTTATGAGTGCATTTCGGCCCGGGGGAAGTAACGTTATACAATGAGGTGGGAAAGCTAGGCTAGGCTAAAGCTATGCTGCGCTCGTATTATTCAGCAGCCTGAGTTTATCTCCACACACTATTGCTGTCTTCAGTAACGTGAGTGTGAGCGACTACCGCACACTGTCTCTGTCTGTGTGTGGCAGCGATGCCCTCTCACAGAGGAGAGACTCGCCACAGTCAACCGGAGTCACACACACACAGATAACACACAAGTGAAGCTCCGGCTCATCAGTGAGCCGCGGAGTGATTTTGACAGTTGGTCTACAGTTTGGTGAACAGTCCCGAGTGATGTTGTTCGCTCATATCAGCACTCCTTCAGAACGCTCAGAAGGTCTCTCGACCAATCAGATCACTCGCTCAGAACCAACTGCTGTATAACACACAATATTCTGAACTGACAACTTTACATTGCTGTAAAACAACTTTACTTCTTCGAGTTTTAATTTATTTTTTTATTTAATTAAAACGTTCAAATCTCTTTACCTTCATTGTGCTTCACCATCTCATTCAGCAATTAAGAATTAAAATAATTTGTTTTTGTCCAAGTATCTGTTAAATACCAAGAATTTGAATTTCAGATCAATGTGGTCACATTGTTTGTATTTTTCTTAGCTTAATCAACTTTGTCAACTTGTTTAGCAGTGGCTTGAATGTAACCAACATTAATTAATATAAAAAAGTTACACACTGTAGCTTTAAAGCATCAATGTGTCAAGGTTTTCTAATTTCTGTTATTGAAAGGTTTGTTTTTTATTGATAGACAAAATCTGAATCCAATACCGAACAGATTATTTATTACAACATAATACTGTACCTTGAGTTTGATCTCGTAAGAAGGCCATGTCCACTTCCAGTTTGGCTAACCTGGCGGCCATTTCTCTCATCAGAACTTCTGGATCGGCAGAGACATGGCACACCAGCAGCAACAGCACAAACACAGCCGTGGTCTTCATTCTCTCACTGGCAGTTGAACTGTGAGATCAGTAAACCTGTCTGAGTTTGTCTGGCTCACTTCAAACAGCATCAAGTCTTTAATACAGTCTTCAAACAAGGTTAAACTCCACCCACCCCATAGTGTCCTCTTCTGATTGGTTACATTCTGTTCATTGGTCAGGCAAACACAAATCAAACAACAAGTCAAATGTGTTGGTCGGACATTTGATTTGGCCTGATTCTCACTGCGGGTCCAAAAGTACATCTAGCTACGGGAATCCATATGAACTTTATTCACTGTCCTTGGTCATTTAAGTTCATGGAACATTTCCAGTCAACTGCTGCAACATCATCCGGGAATACGTTAGATAAGAGTCAATCAATGACTGCTGACTTCAGTTGCCCCCGTACTTATTTGTTATAATTTTGATTATTATGGCTTACACATTATGAAAACCCCGAATTGAAAATCTCAGAAAATTTGAATACTACATAAAATTAATAATAAAAATATCTTAAATACAGAAATGTCGGCCCTCTATAAAGTATAATCATGCATATGTACTCAGTACTTGGTTTGGAAGCGGTGAGGGAGAGAAGTAAGAAGGAAATTATAAATAAATAAATAATAATCATAATAATAATACTATATATATATATAGGCTATATATAAGGGAGAACGGGGTAATCTGAGCCACTTTTTACATTTGCTCCCCTCTTTCCCATTAATTCAGGATGTTTCCTAGAAATGGGCATACACACACACGTACACACACACACGTACATACACACACACGTACATACACACACACGTACACACACACGTACATACACACACACACACACACACACGTACATACACACACACGTACACACACACACGTACACACACACACACACACACACACACGACAGTACACACACACACACGTACACACACAGTCAATAAGAGGGTCAGATCCTCCCACCAAACCCCTCCTGCCTACCACACTAGGACTCTGAAAAGACTAAAGTCTGCCCCCCTCCTCTATCTGCCCCCCTCTCATATCTGAAGACCATGAGTCAGTAGTTCTCTGGGTTCTAAGTCACAGAGTGAGACTTTGCAAAGACAGGGGGTCTCATATTACGAGACCACAACTAGATTCCTTTTGAGATTATGAACATTTCCAATCCTGCTTCACTCAGTCAAATAAAGTCATTTTTAGCAGGTGAAATGGACTGGATGAATATAAACAACTATATGCCCTTATCACGTAGTGAATATAAACAACTATATGCCCTTATCACGTAGTGAATATAAACAACTATATGCCCTCATCACGTAGTGAATATAAACAACTATATGACCTTATCACGTAGTGAATATAAACAACTATATGCCCTCATCACGTAGTGAATATAAACAACTATATGACCTCATCACGTAGTGAATATAAACAACTATATGCCCTCATCACGTAGTGAATATAAACAACTATATGCCCTCATCACGTAGTGAATATAAACAACTATATGCCCTCATCACGTAGTGAATATAAACAACTATATGCCCTTATCACGTAGTGAATATAAACAACTATATGCCCTCATCACGTAGTGAATATAAACAACTATATGCCCTCATCACGTAGTGAATATAAACAACTATATGCCCTTATCACGTAGGCTAAATGTAAACAACTATCTGGACCCGTTAAAAACACAATAAAACACTTATGCCCTTATCGTAGTGAATATAAACAACTATATGCCCTTATCATTAGTGAATATAAACAACTATATGCCCTCATCACGTAGTGAATATAAACAACTATATGCCCTTATCACGTAGTGAATATAAACAACTATATGCCCTAGATGTAGTGAATATAAACAACTATACCCTACATCAAGTAAATATAAACAACTATATGCCCTAATCACATGTAATTATAAACAACTATATGCCCTTATCACGTGGTGAATATAAACAACTATATGCCCTTATCATGTAGGAATATAAACAACTATATGCCCTTATCACGTAGTGAATATAAACAACTATATGCCTTATCATGAGTGACTATAAACAACTATATGCCCTCATCACGTAGTGAATATAAACAACTATATGCCCTTATCACGTAGTGAATATAAACAACTATATGCCCTCATCACGTAGTGAATATAAACAACTATATGCCCTTATCACGTAGTGAATATAAACAACTATATGCCCTCATCACGTAGTGAATATAAACAACTATATGCCCTTATCACGTAGTGAATATAAACAATTATACCATAGTCTGTGTGAATACTCTATTCTGATTGGCTGGAGAACATTCCATGGGTGTGGATTAACCCCTGATGTATGGACACCTAGATGGATCTGTTTACATTCTGTCCACTTTAATGCGTACAGCTTGCCCCTGATTAAACAGTGTTGATAAGGGATTTATAAAGCCTAAAATACCCTGCCGTGCAATGCCTCTGGACACCACAGGATGGTGCTCGTAACACAAGAGCTGTAGTAACGATGTAGTAAAATAAAGTGGCTAAACTTAATGTCCTCTGGCTAAAAGTCACATGGTGATCTCCTTAAAAAGGTGAGTAATACCCTGTTTAATTTGAAAAAGGTTTGTAACTGAGTTTACATGTACCACCTAAAGCCCGGCTGCACTGTCTATCTGGACACAGGCTACTGCTGTCAGTCACTGCCTCACGTAACTTCAGGCTGTAGCCCGTAATACACATGTTCGCCAATCATATTCTCCGTGAAATGCGTTATTTATTTTGGGGGAAATGCATTGTTAGCTCGGTGGGAGATGGTGTTAAACATATTGGCTGATTACATTTACTGTTTGTGCAGCGTGCGCAATGTTTTTTGACTTTGTATCTTCTTGCTAGCATAACAGTAGCTCTGTTGCTAACAGCTGCCGCAGTCTCCCTTAGTTGCTCGTATCCGTTGCCCGACTCTCAGTACAATTTGAACGCACCATTACAGCCAAATTCTGTGGGTCGCTAGGGTCGTATCCTTGGTAGTTCCTATTGACTGGAGTACTGAACTACGTTTTCATTACATAAGAACCTTATGGGTTTGCAATGGGTATTCCAGTTATTATACGAGGTCTCGGGCGTTGCTGTGGAAACAAGTTGTTATTCGTTCGAAACAAATCTAGTTTCGTTCAAAAATAATCTAATTTGATCGCAAAAAGGCATGAAAATATAACTGAGTGGTCTAATTATTATTTTTATTAGTAGGTGACTATGGTATAAGCGGGTTAATGCCCTTCGAGGTGTCCAGGTATCAGGGACTAATGGACTTCGTGAAGGCAACTGTTCTCGCCTCCACGGTGTCCATTAACCCCTGATACCTGGACACCTCGTCGGGCATTAACCCTTACCTATATGCCCTCATCACGTAGTGAATATAAACAACTATATGCCCTCATCACGTAGTGAATATAAACAACTATATGCCCTCATCACGTAGTGAATATAAACAACTATATGCCCTCATCACGTAGTGAATATAAACAACTATATGCCCTCATCACGTAGTGAATATAAACAACTATATGCCCTCATCACGTAGTGAATATAAACAACTATATGCCCTCATCACGTAGTGAATATAAACAACTATATGCCCTTATCACGTAGTGAATATAAACAACTATATGCCCTTATCACGTCGGCTAAATGTCATGTCTGGACACGTTAAAAACACAATAAAGATTATGATTATTGAAATTTTAAAAAAGTTAATTAAAATATTATGGAGCCAAGCGGGGGGGGAGGCTTCCTGTAGTTATTTCTAACTTCAGTCTAGATGTAGTTTAGTGAAGTTTCCTACATCGTAAAACATTTAGATTAAATCACATAATTACATTAATCTAAATCGTCTGGGAATTCGAATTACTGTTTGCAGCATGTACAATTGCAAATGGTCTAGAACTACATATACATCCATGTTACATGAGGCCTATTATACAGTTCATCATGTCCATCTCTACAATGATAATAAGGTTTAAATAATAATAATAAGACTTTCTTCTTAACGTTATATTCTTACTACAGAAATGACTCATATTTATGCTATTTGTACAAGTGCAAATATTCCTCCATGTTAAACATCCTTAAGTATTAATGAATACATTTCATCATGTCCATCTCTACAGTAATAATACATTCATTTTAAATTACGTCTTCTTCAACAACGTATTAATATTTTTACTACATAAATATATTTATGCTATTTGTACATGCTAGGCTACTATAGCTTATCATATTCATTGCACGAATGGAGTAATACTTAACCTCATTTACTTGAATGGTAAAGGATTAATCACTTATAGGCTGGTCTAATAAATGTAAAAAATATAAAGATTAGAGATATATCTCCTTTCTTGTTGTTTTGATTAACGCCCCTCGCTTTTTAGAAGTCTTTACTCCTCTTTACTTTGTGTTCTGTTTCTAATAGGTTGTAGTATGTGTAGCCCCTCTACCAATATGTTTCTAATAGGTTGTAGTATGTGTAGCCCCTCTACCAATATGTTTCTAATAGGTTGTAGTATGTGTAACCCCTCTACCAATATGTTTATAATAGGTTGTAGTATGTGTAACCCCTCTACCAATATGTTTATAATAGGTTGTAGTATGTGTAACCCCTCTACCAATATGTTTCTAATAGACTGTAGTATGTGTAGCCCCTCTACCAATATGTTTATAATAGGTTGTAGTATGTGTAACCCCTCAACCAATATGTTTCTAATAGGTTGTAGTATGTGCAGTGTTGGGAATAACGCCGTTTAAAATAACGGCGTTAGGTAACGCCGTTCTTTTTTCAGTAACGGGGTAATCTAACTAATTACTTTTTCGTTGTTACAACGCCGTTATCGTTACTGAACGTTAAATGCGGTGCGTTACTAAGAATTGATTGAATAAACTGTGTAATCCGAACGCACCCCTGGCTCCATACTACACAAACTGCTAGTAAAGAGACCGGTGGGTTAACAACAAGATAAGCGATTGTTATTTCCTATACTGTTTTAAGATGTGTTTTATTCAGTGTGGATGACATTATAACTGTAAGTTAGCGCCGTCACGTCAGTCAGCCGGAGCGCCTGTTAAGTGAAGTTTCTTTTTCTTTCTCTCTCTGTTGTGTGAGCTTGCGCGTTGCCGCAGTAACCACCTATCAATCCACGGTTGAAACGTGCCCTCCCTGAGTTTGTTTGCATCGCCCTTGTGAGTAAGTGCATGGAGTTTTCCCATCTCTATAAGTTATAATTTATGCACGTTATTAAACGGCCGCGATTCGCCGGTTGCAACAGCTGTTTAGCGTGTCATCACGAGCCGAATATTGCTGCTGTTATTTTCTTGGGATCTGTATGCTGCTGTGCATGAGGAAATAAACATAGGATAAATCCTTACTCCTCCTCTCATCGTCTCATGCTTCATAGTCTGACGTTTTTGGCCTTAAGTGGTGTTTTAGCCGACACCCCTGAAGTGAATCCAGTGATAGCAGATCAGCACGGTAGGCTACATTCAGCAGTTTCCTCTAGTAGCCTACTTTTGTTGAGAACAAAATAGGCTAGGCCTGCTTGAAGTGCAGGATAAACCTCTGGCTGTCTGTTGATGTGCAATACATAGGCCTATTGAATGTTATGCAGCCTACAAGTAGGCCTACCTGTCTGTTCTACTCATTTCAACTGACTTGTGAAAACTGCTCAGAAAAATCCAAATTTGACAGGCTACAGCAACTTTTTTTTTTACAGTAGGCTAATGCAAATAGTTACTTTCCCTGGTAACTAGTTACTTCTATTATAAAGTAATTCAGTTACTAACTCAGTTACTTTTTGGAACAAGTAGTAAGTAACTATAACTAATTACTTTTTTAAAGTAACGTTCCCAACACTGAGTATGTGTAACCCCTCTACCAATATGTTTCTAATAGGTTGTAGTATGTGTAGCCCCTCTACCAATATGTTTCTAATAGACTGTAGTATGTGTAGCCCCTCTACCAATATGTTTCTAATAGACTGTAGTATGTGTAACCCCTCTACCAATATGTTTCTAATAGACTGTAGTATGTGTAGCCCCTCTACCAATATGTTTCTAATAGGTTGTAGTATGTGTAACCCCTCTACCAATATGTTTCTAATAGGTTGTAGTATGTGTAACCGCTCTACCAATATGTTTCTAATAGGTTGTAGTATGTGTAGCCCCTCTACCAATATGTTTCTAATAGGTTGTAGTATGTGTAACCGCTCTACCAATATGTTTCTAATAGGTTGTAGTATGTGTAACCCCTCTACCAATATGTTTCTAATAGACTGTAGTATGTGTAACCCCTCTACCAATATGTTTATAATAGGTTGTAGTATGTGTAACCTCTCTACCAATATGTTTATAATAGGTTGTAGTATGTGTAGCCCCTCTACCAATATGTTTCTAATAGACTGTAGTATGTGTAACCCCTCTAACAATATGTTTCTAATAGACTGTAGTATGTGTAGCCCCTCTACCAATATGTTTCTAATAGGTTGTAGTATGTGTAGCCCCTCTACCAATATGTTTCTAATAGGTTGTAGTATGTGTAGCCCCTCTACCAATATGTTTCTAATAGACTGTAGTATGTGTAACCCCTCTACCAATATGTTTCTAATAGGTTGTAGTATGTGTAACCCCTCTACCAATATGTTTCTAATAGGTTGTAGTATGTGTAGCCCCTCTACCAATATGTTTCTAATAGGTTGTATTATGTGTAGCCCCTCTACCAATATGTTTCTAATAGGTTGTAGTATGTGTAGCCCCTCTACCAATATGTTTCTAATAGACTGTAGTATGTGTAACCCCTCTACCAATATGTTTATAATAGGTTGTAGTATGTGTAACCTCTCTACCAATATGTTTCTAATAGGTTGTAGTATGTGTAACCCCTCTACCAATATGTTTCTAATAGGTTGTAGTATGTGTAGCCCCTCTAACAATATGTTTCTAATAGACTGTAGTATGTGTAACCCCTCTACCAATATGTTTCTAATAGACTGTAGTATGTGTAACCCCTCTACCAATATGTTTCTAATAGGTTGTAGTATGTGTAACCCCTCTACCAATATGTTTATAATAGGTTGTAGTATGTGTAACCTCTCTACCAATATGTTTCTAATAGGTTGTAGTATGTGTAACCCCTCTACCAATATGTTTCTAATAGGTTGTAGTATGTGTAGCCCCTCTAACAATATGTTTCTAATAGACTGTAGTATGTGTAACCCCTCTACCAATATGTTTCTAATAGACTGTAGTATGTGTAACCCCTCTACCAATATGTTTCTAATAGGCTGTGGTATGTGTAACCCCTTTACCAATATGTTTCTAATAGGTTGTAGTATGTGTAACCCCTCTACCAATATGTTTCTAATAGACTGTAGTATGTGTAGCCCCTCTACCAATATGTTTCTAATAGGTTGTAGTATGTGTAACCGCTCTACCAATATGTTTCTAATAGGTTGTAGTATGTGTAACCCCTCTACCAATATGTTTCTAATAGGTTGTAGTATGTGTAACCCCTCTACCAATATGTTTCTATTAGGCCTTCAAAATAATACCAGAAAACAAACTTCTCGTCTACTTTCCAGAACAATAATAATAAAGACATCCAGAGATAATGCTGCAATCATGTTTAATGAGAAGAAGAGGATCACATTTCTTACATGATAGTTTACATGTTGCATTGCTCTCTCTCATTCAGCTCAGGTAACTTCACAGTGCTGCAGTGATTAAGGTTAAGAGCAGCAGTGTTAAAGGAAACTAAAAGCATGGATGGATTTCACCTGCTTCTGTCTCACATGGGGAAAAGCATGTGGCCGCTGAAGGTGGTGTGGCGATGTTGATTATCCCACACTTTGAATCCTGCCCACAGCTGAAGAAACATAGTGTCTCCAGCCTCCAGGGGCAGTGTGATGGTTTGAGAAGCAGCCCCATGACCACTGGTCTGATCCTCCCATGCACAAAAAGTCCTCACATTGTTCTTTAACAAAAAGGCGGAAGGAGCAGAACCGTGTCCAACTACATGCCACAGGAACTGGTAGGTCCCTTTCACCGGCGCAGTGAAAACACCTGTTGGATAATTGTTTTAGTCATTTTAAATGGGAAACAAAGGAATTGCAAATATAGCAGCATCCTTTAAACAGGCCATCAGAGCTAAACAGTGAGATGTATTAATGTCAGGTACCTGTCTCCGGGTTGTAGGCATCTCCAATGTTTGTTTGGACATTCTTGAAGATCAGAATAGTGTTATCTGGAAGGGGTCCAACTGTCATCTCGCCTCCAGGGGACAGAGATGCTGAGAAAGCCACCTGTTTAGCTGAGAGAGAGAGAGAGAGAGAGAGAGAGAGAGAGAGAGAGAGAGAGAGAGAGAGAGAGAAAATTATGGGAATTAACAGGAATTTTGGGAATAAACGGGAATTTACTAAATTTAAAGCCAACCAAATGCACTAAATCCTTCTAACTAGGTTATTTCAGTCCTAGCAAACGTTTTAGATTGTAAAAAGCAGCTTTTCCAACTATGTTTTATAATTAGGGCAGTCAACATTAGCGCGTTAATGCAGGGTGATTCATTTCTGGAATTATCGGCGTTAATTTTTTTTAACGCATGTGCAGAATGATCCGCCACATACATCCCCCCGGCTCTGCACTACAGTCACTGCTGACCCAGGATCACACACACCTACCCACACACGCACCCACACACACACACACACACACACACACACACACACACACACACACACACACACACACACACACACACACACACACACACACACACACACACACACACCGCAGACTGTAATCAAGTTGTATTCAAGAATGCACAACCTATAGATTCACCAAATAAATGCCATTCTATAGCCTATCCTATATTTGCCCTAAAACATAGTAAAGAGACAGACCAATTGAATTATGGCTTGGTAGGTATATATATTAGTTTGATTTAAATTTATTTTCAGTATTAAAACCATCATTTGGATTTTCAATTGATAAACATACTCATTTTAAATGTACATATCCACCTCCTGTCCTTTATCTTTCCGTTCATACAACAATATACAGAGAAGATTGTAATTTTTCGGGCATATTTCGAATGGTAAAATTAATCGTGATTAATCCACAGAATCCTGTGATTAATCTGATTAAAAATGTTAATCGTTTGACAGCCCTATTTATAATATATATGAACATTTAACTTCAGATGTTTAAAGCTTATTGAGACACCCAAATGGATATCATATATTGCTTTTTACTAGACCAGGTTTACAGAGGCTTTAACAGTGATTTTAAATATAGTTGGGGAAAATATATTTTAGCATAACTAACACTTGGCAGGTTGCACATAGCACACTGCTCACTGCAGGGGTACTGAGGCCGCGCTGATATAGAGCGACAACATGCGACCTCGAGTGTGCTATTGCTTTTATACAGCAGTTCTACAACTGAAATTCACAAGTTAACTTTAAAATGTGATCTTTAGTCATTTAAGAATGTATTTGCTTCCGCCAACACAAATAGTTCGACAACAGCAGTCAGAGCGGAGCGCGTTGCTATGCAACAACTTTACGCGAGTGAGCTCGTCCTGCTTTGTTTACTCTGGTAACATAAACCACCTGAGGAGCGAGAGCGTGTCAGTCTGACAGGGGTAGAAAGTGGGAAAGCTTTCTAGGGCCGGGCCACTTGGGGGGCCCATGGTCTTTGGAAGCCAAGAACCTACCTAGATAACCTTTATTTTTAGATGTTTAGATATTTATGTCAAAATCTATTCAGAGTTGGGTGTTTACACAGAACCGCGGCTCCGCTTACGGCCATTTAAAAAGCAGTAGAAAAGCAGAAATGTTCAAAATGTTTCAGATTGAGCACAGCGGAGTGTAACTTTTTCTACAATAGGTACGCAACCTGTTTTTTCATGGGGTCCAAATACTTTTAACAACCACACCCAGACACAAGTAGCAGGGAACGAAATGGTGACAAAATTGGGTTTTGATATTAAACAGTTTTGTCTGGATTATATTTATATTATATTTCCAGTTCCACATGTACCTGCTACTTGTGTCTGGGTGTGGCTGTTAAAAGTATTTGGACCCCATGAAAAAACAGGTTGGGTACCTTTTGTAGTTCTTCTACACTCTTATAAACAGGACAGGCTAGTTACTCTGTCATTGTCTACAAACAGGTTTAAAGTATATCTCCCCATAAAGGACATTTTTGTGATAAAGAATTTCCCTTTGGGGACTATAACTTCTAAAGGCTTTGACATAAGTCTTCAGGTTGACACGGCCAGCCAGGTCTGACCAGTTTTTCACAAACCTGGCCAATTGACCAACCAGCCGGGTCCTACCACAATGAAGCTGACGAGCAGCATCATCCTGTTTTAATTATTGCCGTAACCGCCAAGGTCCTGCTTTCTGTATGGTTTCTAGACATAAAAAATAAAAATAGACCTAAAAAGTTCTTAATGCAAAGAAAGACACAAGGCACAAAGAAGTTGGAAATAATTGAAGGAACAGATTTGAGTTCAAAGATTAAGAACTTTTTTTGTAATGATTTCAGTGCTTTTGCAGTGATGAGAGCAGAATGAACTAAGCCTAAATGTTGCAACCAAACATAGGCCAACTTTATAGTTTTGAGGGTAGGTTGGTTTCAGGGCTGTACGCTTATTTTTTTAGGTGGTAGCACGGTGCTAGCAAGCAAAAAAATTCAGTAGCACATTTATTTTTTGTAGCACCCAAAGTATGATCGAAAACTTGCATAACCTTAACCCTTGCATTTCGTTCTAATTATCTTTGAATATGTCATCTTGGTCTCATCTGAGATTCTCAATCAATATTATATCCTATTGTGCAGTAATAATTGTAGAAAAATTAATAAGGGTGTGGGGGCGCCCTTAGCTCAGTTGGTAGGGCGTCCCCCCCCCCATGGGCCTCGGCCAGCAGCAGACCCGGGTTCGATTCCAGCCCGCGGTCGTCCTCTGCATGTCACTCCCCTCTCTGCCCCATTTCAACTCTGTCTCTACACTATCAATAAAGCATAAAAATGCCAAAAAAATATATATAAAAAATAATAAGGTTGCAATTATTGCAATATAGACAAAATATTTAACCTGCCAATAGCAATTTTTGCTGATTCAGAATTATTTCCATTATTTAATATTTAATAATAACAATAATTTGATTATAACATTCCCTTTTAATTAAAACCAAACTTTAAACCATTGGACATAGCCTATGAACTAGTTTACACATTTGTGCAATTTAGGATAAATTGAATACGTTGAAAACGTGCAAATTGTGAAAAAACTTTTAGTTTGCTTTAGTGGATACTAAAGAAGAACAATGTCTCTGTGTGAACTGATTATTTTGTAGAGATCTGTCCATCTGTTGAACAATTGTGTGAGTGGGAATCAAAATAAATTGGTCTGCTGGGCTAAGTCAGAAATGTGCTACTATTGTAACATAGTAATGAGCCCTTGCTCCCCCAACTGTCCCTGCAAATCCCTGGTTGATAAGATAGTTATTCTCTTTACAAATACATGTATGTGTTTATTGAGGGATGAGCACACTCACACGCATTGATACGAGTAAAGCATGGGTAGGGGGGGGGGGCATTGACTGGAGGTTTCCAGGGGCCCAGCCATTTGTGTGGGCAGGCCTGCCTGCAGGTAATGCTGCCAGAACACTGGCTGAGATTGGGTTTTGATATTAAACAGTTTTGTCTGGATTATATTTCCTGAGTCGTTCCACATGTACCTGCTACTTGTGTCTGGGTGTGGCTGTGAAAAGTATTTGGACCCCATGAAAAAACAGGTTGGGTACCTTTTATAGTTCTTCTACACTCTTATAAACTGGACAGGCTAGTTACTCTGTCATTGTCTACAAACAGGTTTAAAGTATATCTCCCCATAAAGGACATTTTTGTGATAAAGAATTTCCCTTTGGGGACTATAACTTCTAAAGGCTTTGACATAAGTCTTCAGGTTGACACGGCCAGCCAGGTCTGACCAGTTTTTCACAAACCTGGCCAATTGACCAACCAGCCGGGTCCTACCACAATGAAGCTGACGAGCAGCATCATCCTGTTTTAATTATTGCCGTAACCGCCAAGGTCCTGCTTTCTGTATGGTTTCTAGACATAAAAAATAAAAATAGACCTAAAAAGTTCTTAAAGCAAAGAAAGACACAAGGCACAAAGAAGTTGGAAATAATTGAAGGAACAGATTTGAGTTCAAAGATTAAGAACTTTTTTTGTAATGATTTCAGTGCTTTTGCATATCAATATCCTATTGTGCAGGACTCGCAGTGCAGGCTGTGCCGGGTAGCCGATGACTTTGTTGGACAATTATAAGAAGATAATACAAATGCAGTGTTTGCTCAGACCGAAATAAAGATATTAATCACTTAAAATTGTGCAGCTTATGGTGTGCAACTGAGTAGGAGAGCTGATTCAATAGTGCACACACCGGCCACTTAGGAGCGCTGCACGGGACTGGGTAAGGGCAGTTATCTTCGATTTGGAGCAGCTGGGGGGGACACTGAGGCACGGGGGCTGCATTCATTCAAAATGTTAGCCTAAGTATTAAATATGTAGTAGGCCTACACTGCTCTTTATGATAAAAAATACACGGCACAACATTCAGCTTAACATTTTATTTATTTGACGCACTTTTTAGATGTTAGTTCCTCTTTTAATGTGTCAATGATCTCTTAAGCGAGCGATTTATTTCCACCGTTAACCGGCACGTTTTTCCGATCTGCAAGTGGAGCAGCTCAGCAGGACAGTGGGCGCTCTCACAGCTGATCGTTGCCGGGTCGGCTTGTGCAGCTGACAGCTGGGCTGACCAAGCGCATGCTGTCATACAGTAAAATGCAAAATGTGTTATTTTTAGTTTTTAAACCCCTTTTATGGGGACCATTACCGGACAGTTGGTGCGTCTGTTTCTCCTCTACAACTTATATTATGCCCGCACCCTCAGTTGGTTGCATTTCAGAACAGCAACACGCTTTTTTTAGTGGCGATTTTTGAGTCAGACCACTTTTTCTTCATCTATGTAAAGAAATGGCGACATATAATTGTATATGCTGTTTTATAGCATTTGAACGCTGGAGATGGTTTGTTGTCAACACCAGCGCTGTTGACCGCAGCAGTTATTTCCTTCCTAGCTGCTGCCTTCTGTCGTTCTTTGATGCCGCTTGTAATGCTCCGAAATGAAACTCTTTTTTTTCTTCTTTCGCTGTTATTCTGTCAATTTCTACTTCAGAGAAGTTCCTCTTCTGTGCCGTAAAGCGCATATCCATGTCGTAAAACCTCTGGGCGAGGCCTCTAAACTGAGAAGATATAGGGGCGTGATATGATCGTTTTCAGCCGCCGCATTTATCAATAATGGCCTGGCGTACGCTGAGATTGGCGAGATACGACTGTTTGATAAATCCCACGCGATACCTGGCGTAGGGAGGTATTTGCGCCAGAATCTGCAGCAGTTTCCACGCAGGTTTGATAAATGAATAAATGAGGGCCAGTGTGTGCAATGTTTATGGTCACAATTCTCGCTCTCTAAACAAAGGGCTTTTCTCCCAAATCATTTTGAAACTAAAAGAACTATTACAGAAATATTCAAATTCCTTTTTAATTTTAAGTGGTGACTTTAATGAATATGATGCAAAGGACAGGTCTCCGCCAAAAAAATTGCCAAAACTTCGCAAAGTAACAATCTGATTTTAAAACTATGTTGTGATTTGTCTCTGACTGATGCATGGCGCTTCTTATATCCCGATGCAAGACTTTACTTGGTCAAATAGGAATGTATCTTGTAGATCAAGAATTGATCTTTTTCTTATCTCCACAAATGCTCTATATCTTATTAAAGATGTGTCTCACTCTTCTGCTCCTTTATCGGACCATAAACAAATTAGTCTTGAGTTATGTGGTTCACAGGATACTACAAATTTAAGCGGTTAAGAGTGTCATGGTTGTTGTGTCCTTGGGCAAGACACTTCACCCACCTTGCCTGGTGTGAATGTGTATGACTGCTGTATGTTTGAGGTGGTGGTCTGAGGGGCCGTAGGCGCTGAATGGCAGCCACGCTTCCGTCAGTCTGCCCCAGGGCAGCTGTGGCTACTATGGTAGTTTACCACCACCGGTATGACTATCTGTGAATGAATGGAACCTGGAACCCTGTAAAGCGTCTTTGAGTGCCTTGAAAAGCGCTATATAAATCCAATCCATTACTGGAAATTCAATAATTCTCTTCTTCAGGATAACCAGTTTAATGATATAATTAAATAAATAATTGAAGAAATATATACTGAAAACAATAAGGGTGATTATAAAAAAAGATGGGAATATTTTAAATATTTGTCTAGGTGTGCTGTTATAAGGAGAAGTAAGGAACTAAAGGTCATTAGAAATCAAAACGAATCTGAATTATTACATAGAATAAACACCCTTTTATCTAAAAGTAACTTAACTTCTGTGGAAGAAATAGAACTAAAGGAGATACAACTCAAAATAGATCAAATTTACAAAGATTTAGCTAAGGGATAAGATCTAGAGCCAAGTGGTTGAAGGATGGGGAAACCAACTCCAGTTATTTTTTTGCTCCTGAAAAAAGAAATGGCAAGAGAAAATCCCTGCAGACTCTTAATATTAATGGAAATCACTGTACAGATTCAAAAGAGATCTCCAACTTTGTCTCCTCATTCTACAGTAAGCTTTACACATCCAAACTCCATAACCTCTTATGTGAGACTTACATTTCTAAATTAAAGGAGGTTGTTCCCGCTGTCGAGGAAGACCTTAAAAAGGTTACAATAAATGAAATTAAAAACAGCTCTTTTTTCAATGAAAAAGAAAAATCACCAGGTATTGATGGTCTTTCTGTTGAATTTTATATCCATTTTTGGGACATTATTCAAAAGCCTTTATTTTGCATGTATGAGGAGTGTATCAGTCAGAGAGAAATGAGTACAACTATGAAACAAGGTATTATCTCATTAATACCAAAGCCAGATAAAGACATTTTATTAATAGACAATTGGCGACCCATTACTTTGTTAACTATCGATTATAAAATATTGTCTTTAGCCTTTGCAAACAGATTAAAGACAGGACTTGATAATATTGTGGCTGAAACCCAGTCAGGCTTTATGAAGGGTAGACATATTAGTAACAATATTAGACTTGTATTAGACCTACTTGACTATGCAGACGATGTGCATTCAAAAGCTTTCATTCTGTTTTTAGATTTTTATAAAGCCTTCGACACCATTGAACATGTCTTCCTTATAGAATGTCTCAAGCTCTTTGGTTTTGGGACAACATTTGTAGAAATAATTGATATGTTTTATAAAGGAATTAATAGTTCTGTTATATTAAACTTCAACACATCTCAAAGATTTGATATAAAGCAATGTGTTAGACAAGGTTGCCCTAGTTCGCCCTTTTTAATTATTTTAGTTGTTGAGCTGTTATCCATAAATATTGCCCAAAATCCAGACCTTAAAGGCATAACTATATTTGATAGAGAAATAAGGATTTCGCAACTGGCGGATGATACAACCCTTTTCCTCAGAGATAGAGATCAATTACCAAAGGCTATTGAGCTAGTTGAACAGTTTTATTCAGCCTCAGGATTAAAGCTTAATAAATCTAAATGTGAATTATTGCCTTTGCATGATTGTAATGGAACATCAATAGACAACGTTCCTATAAAGAATGTGGTGAAATATTTAGGTATTCATATGACAAGAAATCTTTTAGTTAGACAGCATTTAAACTTTAACGAGAGAATTAAGAAAACTAGAAATATATTCAATCTCTGGCTTCAAAGGGACTTAACATTGTATGGTAGAGTACTGTTATCTAGAGCTGAGGGGCTGTCTCGTTTTGTTTATCCGTCACTTTCTCTCTTTGTTAATGACTCCACAGCCAATGTCATCAATAAGTTATTCCTTGATTTTATTTGGAAAAATAAACCCCACAAACTTAAAAAAGTAAAATATTATCTAACAGTAGAGCGGACGGAGGTCTTGAAGTTTTACATTTCATCGATACTGTTAATACTTTTAAAGTTAAAAAAAATACTGTAAATTTACAGTAAATTACTGGCTACCTAATTGCATGACTTTAAACTTTAAAAACATGCGTCTAAAGTAAAGGAAAACAAAGAAAACAGGCAATTTGTTCAATTCAATATTTATTTACACATTAATACATTGAACTTTTTCAAACAAGTTGGAAGTACGATTCGGAGAACCTTATAATCTGTGGAAATAATTACATTTTTAAGCCTAAATAATCTGAACTTGTGTTTTTGTGACGTAAACATTTGATCCAAGTAGTTTTGTTTTCACATTAACTGATACAATACACTGCTGGTGCAAAGTGGTGTAATGTTTGTGTGTGTGTTTCACAATTTCAAGCACATTTCAAACCTTGAAAACACAACATTTTGAATCAAACCTTATGAACCATGCTTTCAACTATAAATGTACAATAGTTCATCCTTTCCACTGAGTAGCAGTTCCGTTTGGCAGGGCACGGTAACCCATAGGTCTGAGTGGCAGAGATCCCAAATCAACCTATGGCAGCTGTCACTGTGACATGTGGTATGCCATTTCTGTAACGGCTGGACAGAGAGGACACAGGCGCAGAGACAGTCCCAGTCTGAGAGGGTTTCTTTAGAAGGAATCTGGGGTTTTGGGCCGGGCTCTGGAGTGGGCTGACAGGCGTGACGGACATTTTAAAAGTGCAGGCCCCCCTAAGGTCAAAAAATTAATGAATCATGGCTGACCCCTATGGTCCAAGAGGCTGTATTGTTGTGCACCATGAGCTGTACGTGTGTCTCTGAGCTATAGGTCTCTTGTGTCGCCCCCTATAGGGATTGGGATTTAAAAGCCTTGGGAGACATGCTACCACACATGTTGCCATTTCCAGCAAGTTTCATGATGATAGGACAGATCAAATGCAGCTGGTCAATGTATTCTGATAAACCAAAGTGATGCTACTATAAACCCGACACTGAGACAGGACCCTCTAAACCTTAAAGACCTCTTAAGTTATATTTGAGTCAGATCACTGCTTTACACACATACACTGAGATACTATAATGACTTACACTTTGAAAAGCATTTTAGGATAAAGTCCTTACATACCATTGTCCATATAGACCATAGCACAGTCATGGGACTTCACACACACACCCACCCTAGCCCACTTTGTGTTGGTCCATCACATACAATCCCAACCCAACACTGAGACAGGACCCTATAAACCATAAGGACCTCCTAAGTTATACTTACACACACACCCTAGCCCACTTTGTGTTGGTCCATCACATAAAATCCCAATGAAATACATTAACGTGCGTGGTTGTTAAGTGACAAAATGTGGAAAAGTTCAAGGGGTAAGAATACTTTTGCAAGGGTTAGAAATGAGAAAAAATTAGAATGGAGAGGATTTGCATGGACATCTGAAGATGTGTTGAACCTATCGTGGTAAAGGTTGGTAAATTATGACCTCATCCTAAGAGTAAGTCCACCAAACACAAAAAGCATGTAGGCCCCTATACAATCCACTGGTCCTCACCAACAATACAAGTTCCGCGCTTGTTCCAACCAACAGGAGTTTAACAGGGATTTGTCAGTAGTGGACAACACATCTTCTTCAAGCTCTGCCACTGCATGAGGGATGGAGCCCACAAGGACTGTATTAGCCACACACGCTGGAAGAGGTCAGACTGAAGCAAACACACCATCATAATAAGTCTTGAGTAAATTGATATGACAGAGTTGGGTTGGTTTCCTACAAAAAGGTGTAGCAATCAAATCATGTTGGTCTGAAGCTTGCTAAACAACTGCCTGTGAACCAGTAAATTTAGCCCGAAAGGGAGACCCGACCCAAGGCAGTAAAGCGAGAAGTCGATCACCCGGGGAAAACTTGCGTTGCTCGGACTAACGGTCATGAAGACGCTTCATTTTATTTTGGGCACCTACAAGATTCTCTTTTGCCAGCTCTCCAGCAGCATATATCCTATTCCTGAACACATTTACATAATTTAGCAAGGTTTAATGTGGCTCGGACTTCTTCCAATCGTCCTTCAAAACAGCCAAAGGGCCACGCACTGTGTCCAAACACCAGATCGTTTGGGCTAAAGCCTGTACTTTCCTGACTTCACTCCTTAGCCCCCAGCATCAACCAGGGTAAACCCTCTTCCCAGTCTCCATCTAACTGTGTACAGTATGTACGGAGTAAAGACTCCAACGTGGCGTGGAACCTCTCAAGAGTCCCTTGGCTACATGGTAGGCTGATGCTGAAACAGATGAAAAGTTAGAACCTTGGTCTTACTGAAAGATTAAGGGGATTCCAAATATAGAGATAAACTGAGTCAGGGCGCGCACTACAGATTAAGTGGTGATGGTGCGTAATGGGTATGCTGCTGGATACCTAGTGCTCTGGCACATCAACAAATAGATTGCACCCGAACGAGAACGAGGGAGGGGACCAACACAGTCGATAATGAAATGTTCAAACGGTTGACTAAATGCCGGAATTGGACAGAGAGGAACTGGCTTTATGCTCTGTTTCGGTTTTCCAGTCAACTGACACTTATGACACATTTTAATGTACGATGCAACATCTCTCTTTAGAGGAAACCAAAAGTAAGAATACAAAATGAGATCATATGTTTTACGGACACCCATATGTCCACACTAGTCATGTGACACTCGCAAAAACAAACTATGAAATTTGGAACGCACGAAAATCTGGAAAATAGGATCTCCAACAAAATCAGGACCATGTGGCACCCATGTGCGTCTTCAAAGCAAGATATTGACTTTTCATGCATCGCTAATGAAAGCCTTCCTATATCGCGCAGCTTTTGTCTGATGTAGTCGTGTTTATTTCGTTTTCTTCCGTATTCTACAAACAGTCCAGGAGAGGTCCTGGGCTATGTGTGTCCCAGTGAATTTGAAGGACACCCGCTGAACACAGTCCCCGTTGATGCTCAGTTGGGCTGGTTCCCCCTTGTGTTCCCTGAAGCCTATGATCAGTTGGGCTGGTTCCCCCTTGTGTTCCCTGAAGCCTATGATCAGTTGGGCTGGTTCCCCCTTGTGTTCCCTGAAGCCTATGATCAGTTGGGCTGGTTCCCCCTTGTGTTCCCTGAAGCCTATGATCAGTTGGGCTGGTTCCCCCTTGTGTTCCCTGAAGCCTATGATCAGTTGGGCTGGTTCCCCCTTGTGTTCCCTGAAGCCTATGATCAGTTGGGCTGGTTCCCCCTTGTGTTCCCTGAAGCCTATGATCAGTTGGGCTGGTTCCCCCTTGTGTTCCCTGAAGCCTATGATCATCTCCTTGGTTTTGCTAGTGTTGAGCAGCAGGTTGTGCTCCAGGGCATCTTGCTCAGAAGTCAGTTCCCGATTTTCCATAAAAGCTTTGCTTGTAAGTATTGTAAGTAGGAAGAGTTGCATGGGTAGCCAAAACACAAGCAGACATTGTTTGTCTCTTCTGTTCTTCAATGAATTATTGTTACTTTGTTCACTAAAGCTCACGTGTGTCTTCATATTTGTAACATATCTGATTCACATCTCACGTCTCACTTCCTCTGTGATATTTATACTCTGAGGATTATCATTCATCTGTGATGTCAGTTGACCGACAATCAATCAGACATATTTTGTGCAGTGGTTATTCTTATGCCTTAAGTTTTTTGCTATACAGCCACCATGATATAAACATGTCTTTTCAGATTAAGTACTAAAGCAATGAGAATTCTTTTTCAAATTCATGACACTTGTATTATGTGATAGGATGTTGTCCAGCAGTTACAGGCCGTAATCTACCTTTGTCACGACTGTAACATTTCAGATTAATTCTAGTAAAAATGGAAAATGATCATTATAATTTAAACAATTTATTTGGCTTTGAAAAAAGGTTCATATTTAGATGGATGAAACATAAAAATAAAAAGGCTTAATGCAAAATTAGAGTGTAAAATTATACAAAGAGGCAGACTAAAGCTAATTTTGTTCATGGCCATGGCACTGGCTTTGTGTTGTGTGAAAGGCTGATTTGTGTTGTGTGAAAGGCTGATTTGTGTTGTGTGAAAGGCTGATTTGTGTTGTGTGAAAGGCTGATTTGTGTTGTGTGAAAGGCTGATTTCTGACTGTTACAAGAAGGTTTCAAATGTATCAACAATGTAACAACTCATAATGACTGTCCCAATAACGCTGTGTGCTGTCAGGTGTATTTATGTTAATGAGGGGGCGTTTTCAAAAGTGACATCATGGTCCCGATAATGTTTTTAGGTCCTTATAAGTCACATATTTGTCAGAAAGGGAAATGTCTGCATAAAGCACAATGTTGTCATGGTGGTGTGTATGTAGGTTGTGAAGGTGGTATCTAAAATCTAAAGTGAGCTGAATTTTTTTCAGATTTTTTGGAGTGCTTTTATCTTACTCCCGTAGCTCTAGGACCTCTGGAAAGGGTAGTCCATTTATACCACAACCGGGGCTGGTTTGGAGAAAAAGTCCAGCCAGACCATTTATCCATGTGTGTGTGTGTGTGTGTGTGTGTGTGTGTGTGTGTGTGTGTGTGTGTGTGTGTGTGTGTGTGTGTGTGTGTGATACAGCGCTAGGTTCCCGGATGTAAAATCATCCTTTATTCAACCACAGACACTAAAACAAACAAATATTCATCTAGAAATAATAATCTTTAAGATGAACTGACGTCACCTCATTGTAGCGAAGTCACAGCGCCCCCTTGCTGCCGCTGTTATCAAATCAAATTCAATCAAACTGTATTTATATAGCTGGCTTGAAGTTGGAAAGCCCAGTAGATTAACAGTTATAGATATCATTGGTGTGGAGCTGTCAGGAGCAAGAGTGGGACAGTTTTGGGCATGGCAGAAACTACTAACAAGATGAAGGAGCTGACGTAATCGCAACCTTAATTTATTTGATATTTTGAATATTTTAATGCTGCACAAGTAACAATATAATGGAGACCTTTGGGATGGGGAGGGAAGGGTTGCCACGGGGGGGTTTGTACTTGTATTTTTGTTTTCAGTATTGTTCACACAAAATAAAATATTATAAGAAGATTGTTTTTTACTTTTATGAACAAATGAAAAGTCAATGATCTTATTAAATTGATTAAATGATGGATTATTGATCTGGTTCTACGGAATTCACTGAAACACAAACAAATATTTTAATCGTGACAAATCGTTTAAAAAACAGGCAGAAAACAGAAAAGTATTGCACAGCAAACCAGACCCGACTGCCGCACAGTCTGTGAATAAGAAATAAGGCTGTGTGTGTGTGTGTGTGTGTGTGTGTGTGTGTGTGTGTGTGTGTGTGTGTGTGTGTGTGTGTGTGTGTGTGTGTGTGTGTGTGTGTGTGTGTGTGTGTGTGTGTGTGTGTGTGTGTGTGCGCGCGTGTGCGCGTGTGGTGAAAATAAATATTCAGAATATTAAAAGGCGGGGTCAGCGATTGTGGAGAACGCTTGTTGTCAAAATCACTTTGCACAACATGCCTGTTTACAGAGCCTAGGCTGTGTATTATCACTGGATTTATTTTCTCCCATGCACACACAGTACAGACAGGTAGTGGATCATGAGGAGATATTCACTGATTTAGACAACAAGTGATTTTGACAACAAGCGTTCTCCAGAAAAACTAAAATATCAATAAATCAATATAATAATAATAATACATTCTTCTTCCATTTCTTTTTGTTCAACAATTCTACAACTTAAAACCTTCAAAATAAAACCATCCAGAATCTGCTGGTGTTTGTATGGAAGAGTATTAGGGCCACGGGGGAAAAAGAGAGGATCGTTTGTGTGTGTGTGTGTGTGTGTGTGTGTGGGATGAGGATGCAGCGGAGGAGATGTGTGTGTGTGTGTGTGTGTGTGTGTGTGTGTGTGTGTGTGTGTGTGTGTGTGTGTGTGTGTGTGTGTGTGTGTGTGTGTGTGTGTCTCTCTGTGTGTTTTTTTTGTTGTTTAAAAAAAAAATTGTCTTGTGCACTTTTTTTCCTCCATATTGTATTTCGTCTTTTTTCTCTGAATCTCGACTGTATTCTCTTTGTGTAAAATAAAATAAAATAAAAAACTTATAAAAACTAAAATTAAATAATCTTTCTCCTCATGTTTTTCTCCCCTGCGGTCCTCACACTATTCCATACGTCTGTCACATTTACTGTGAAAAATAAAAGTAAAATGAAATGAGCTAAATGAAGATGAGGAAGATGTAGATTAGCACCGTCTGTCTGTAGAAAACTATACGAATTAAAATTATAATATTAAAAAAAAAAAACACAATTTTCTTTTTTTCTTGTGAGATTATTATTTTTTGGCCTTTGGTGGATTTCAACTACATTTCCCACAAAGCACCACTGCATTCCGCTGCATCGATGACGAGGCAGTCAGCGGTCCAATCAGCAGAGAGCAGGAGATAGGCCCCTCCCCTCTCAGCTCCATGGAGGAATCTCTTCTCCAAACTTGGCGCAGTGAGCCGCGTTTTTAACTTCGTAGAGAGCCTGAAAAAACAGAAAAAAACCATAAATAAATAAACTCATTTTATTAAAGGTGCAGTCAGTGATTCTGGAGAACGCTTGTTGTCAAAATCACTTTATGTCTAAATCAGT
>CM049404.1:33890000-33892500 GCA_026929865.2 Hyperoplus lanceolatus | reverse complement strand
AGCCCTACTAACGTCCTACTCATACTAAAGCCCTACTAACGTCCTCCTCATACTAAAGCCCTACTAACGTCCTACTCATACTAAAGCCCTACTAACGTCCTACTAATACTAAAGCCCTACTAACGTCCTACTAATACTAAAAGCCCTACTAACGTCCTACTCATACTAAAAGCCCTACTAACGTCCTACTAATACTAAAAGCCCTACTAACGTCCTACTCATACTGAAGCCCTACTAACGTCCTACTCATACTAAAGCCTTACTAACGTCCTACTCATACTAAAGCCCTACTAACGTCCTACTAATACTAAAAGCCCTACTAACGTCCTACTCATACTAAAGCCCTACTAACGTCCTCCTCATACTAAAGCCCTACTAACGTCCTACTCATACTAAAGCCCTACTAACGTCCTACTAATACTAAAGCCCTACTAACGTCCTACTAATACTAAAAGCCCTACTAACGTCCTACTCATACTAAAAGCCCTACTAACGTCCTACTAATACTAAAGCCCTACTAACGTCCTACTAATACTAAAAGCCCTACTAACGTCCTACTCATACTAAAAGCCCTACTAACGTCCTACTAATACTAAAAGCCCTACTAACGTCCTGCTCATACTAAAAGCCCTACTAACGTCCTACTCATACTAAAAGCCCTACTAACGTCCTACTCATACTAAAAGCCCTACTAACGTCCTACTCATACTAAAAGCCCTACTAACGTCCTACTAATACTAAAAGCCCTACTAACGTCCTACTCATACTAAAAGCCCTACTAACGTCCTACTCATACTAAAAGCCCTACTAACGTCCTACTCATACTAAAAGCCCTACTAACGTCCTACTAATACTAAAAGCCCTACTAACGTCCTACTAATACTAAAAGCTCTACTAACGTCCAACTAATACTAAAAGCCCTACTAACGTCCTACTCATACTAAAAGCCCTACTAACGTTCTATTCATACTAAAAGCCCTACTAACGTCCTATTCATACTAAAAGCCCTACTAACGTCCTACTCATACTCATTTTGACGTCAATTTGAGTATGTTGTGGTTGTGTATGCGAGTTTGTGTAGGCGAGAAATGTAGGCGGGAGGACGTTAGTAGGGCTTTTAGTGTGTAGTATATACATGTTGAGTATGTAGGAGGGAGGACGTTAGTTGGGCTTTTAGTATGTAGTATATACATGTTGAGTATGTAGGAGGGAGGGCGTTAGTAGGGCTTTTAGTATGTAGTATATACATGTTGAGTATGTAGGAGGGAGGACGTTAGTAGGGCTTTTAGTATGTAGTATATACATGTTGAGTATGTAGGAGGGAGGATGTTAGTAGGGCTTTAAGTATGTAGTATATACATGTTGAGTATGTAGGAGGGAGGGCGTTAGTAGGGCTTTTAGTATGTAGTATATACATGTTGAGTATGTAGGAGGGAGGACGTTAGTAGGGCTTTTAGTATGTAGTATATACATGTTGAGTATGTAGGAGGGAGGACGTTAGTAGGGCTTTTAGTATGTAGTATATACATGTTGAGTATGTAGGAGGGAGGACGTTAGTAGGACTTTTAGTGTGTAGTATATACATGTTGAGTATGCAGGAGGCAGGAGGTTAGTAGGGATTTTAGTGTGTAGTATATACATGTTGAGTATGTAGGAGGGAGGGCGTTAGTAGGGCTTTTAGTATGTAGTATATACATGTTGAGTATGTAGGAGGGAGGGCGTTAGTAGGGCTTTTAGTGTGTAGTATATACATGTTGAGTATGTAGGCAGGAGGACGTTAGTAGGGCTTTTAGTATGTAGTATATACATGTTGAGTATGTAGGAGGGAGGACGTTAGTAGGGCTTTTAGCATGTAGTATATACATGTTGAGTATGTAGGAGGGAGGACGTTAGTAGGGCTTTTAGTATGTAGTATA
This sequence comes from Hyperoplus lanceolatus, assembly GCA_026929865.2. Lineage (NCBI taxonomy): Eukaryota > Metazoa > Chordata > Actinopteri > Uranoscopiformes > Ammodytidae > Hyperoplus > Hyperoplus lanceolatus. The sequence goes on along the minus strand of CM049404.1, from coordinate 33,890,584 downwards.
TACATGTTGAGTATGTAGGAGGGAGGACGTTAGTAGGGCAAAACTTTTGTGTTTTTACCTGATGACAGCGAAGCCGTTCCTGAGTTCAGAGGTCATGACCCGATCCACCAGCCGGAGCAGAGAACCCACAGCTGTGACCGCCACTGAGAAAGAGTCCTGGGATAGGAGAGAAGGTTTACATACTGTGTGTGTGTGTGTGTGTGTGTGTGTGTGTGTGTGTGTGTGTGTGTGTGTGTGTGTGTGTGTGTGTGTGTGTGTGTGTGTGTGTGTGTGTGTGTGTGTGTGTGTGTGTGAGTGTGAGTGTGAGTGTGTGTGTGTGTGTGTGAGTGTGTCTGTCTGTCTGTCTGTCTGTCTGAGTGAGTGAGTGAGTGAGTGAGTGAGTGAGTGAGTGAGTGAGTGAGTGAGTGAGTGAGTGAGTGAGTGAGTGTGTGTCTCTCTCTGTGTGTGTGTGTGTGTGTGTGTGTGTGTGTGTGTGTGTGTGTGTGTGTGTGTGTGTGTGTGTGTGTGTGTGTGTGTGTGTGTGTGTGTGTGTGTGTGTGTGTGTGTGTGTGTGTGTGTGTGTGAGTGTGTGTGTGTGAGTGTGT
>CM049404.1:33872500-33880000 GCA_026929865.2 Hyperoplus lanceolatus | reverse complement strand
TCTTTTTACTACACTACACACTAAAGCGCAGAAGAGTTTTAGTCTTTTTACTACACTACATACTAAAGTGCAGAAGAGTTTTAGTCTTTTTACTACACTACATACTAAAGTACAGAAGAGTTTTAGTCTTTTTACTACACTACATACTAAAGTACAGAAGAGTTTTAGTCTTTTTACTACACTACACACTAAAGCACAGAAGAGTTTTAGTCTTTTTACTACACTACATACTAAAGTACAGAAGAGTTTTAGTCTTTTTACTGCACTACATACTAAAGTACAGAAGAGTTTTAGTCTTTTTACTGCACTACATACTAAAGTACAGAAGAGTTTTAGTCTTTTTACTACACTACATACTAAAGCACAGAAGAGTTTTAGTCTTTTTACTACACTACATACTAAAGCACAGAAGAGTTTTAGTCTTTTTACTACACTACATACTAAAGCACAGAAGAGTTTTAGTCTTTTTACTACACTACATACTAAAGTACAGAAGAGTTTTAGTCTTTTTACTACACTACATACTAAAGTACAGAAGAGTTTTAGTCTTTTTACTACACTACATACTAAAGTACAGAAGAGTTTTAGTCTTTTTACTACACTACATACTAAAGTACAGAAGAGTTTTAGTCTTTTTACTACACTACATACTAAAGTACAGAAGAGTTTTAGTCTTTTTCCTACACTACATACTAAAGTACAGAAGAGTTTTAGTCTTTTTACTACACTACATACTAAAGTACAGAAGAGTTTTAGTCTTTTTACTATACTACATACTAAAGTACAGAAGAGTTTTAGTCTTTTTACTACACTACATACTAAAGTACAGAAGAGTTTTAGTCTTTTTACTACACTACATACTAAAGTACAGAAGAGTTTTAGTCTTTTTACTACACTACATACTAAAGTACAGAAGAGTTTTAGTCTTTTTACTGCACTACATACTAAAGTACAGAAGAGTTTTAGTCTTTTTACTACACTACATACTAAAGCACAGAAGAGTTTTAGTCTTTTTACTACACTACATACTAAAGCACAGAAGAGTTTTAGTCTTTTTACTACACTACATACTAAAGTACAGAAGAGTTTTAGTCTTTTTACTACACTACATACTAAAGTACAGAAGAGTTTTAGTCTTTTTACTACACTACATACTAAAGTACAGAAGAGTTTTAGTCTTTTTACTACACTACATACTAAAGTACAGAAGAGTTTTAGTCTTTTTACTACACTACATACTAAAGTACAGAAGAGTTTTAGTCTTTTTACTACACTACATACTAAAGTACAGAAGAGTTTTAGTCTTTTTACTACACTACATACTAAAGTACAGAAGAGTTTTAGTCTTTTTACTACACTACATACTAAAGTACAGAAGAGTTTTAGTCTTTTTACTACACTACATACTAAAGTACAGAAGAGTTTTAGTCTTTTTACTACACTACATACTAAAGTACAGAAGAGTTTTAGTCTTTTTACTACACTACATACTAAAGTACAGAAGAGTTTTAGTCTTTTTACTACACTACATACTAAAGTACAGAAGAGTTTTAGTCTTTTTTACTACACTACATACTAAAGTACAGAAGAGTTTTAGTCTTTTTACTACACTACATACTAAAGTACAGAAGAGTTTTAGTCTTTTTACTACACTACATACTAAAGTACAGAAGAGTTTTAGTCTTTTTACTACACTACATACTAAAGTACAGAAGAGTTTTAGTCTTTTTACTACACTACATACTAAAGTACAGAAGAGTTTTAGTCTTTTTACTGCACTACATACTAAAGTACAGAAGAGTTTTAGTCTTTTTACTGCACTACATACTAAAGTACAGAAGAGTTTTAGTCTTTTTACTACACTACATACTAAAGCACAGAAGAGTTTTAGTCTTTTTACTACACTACATACTAAAGCACAGAAGAGTTTTAGTCTTTTTACTACACTACATACTAAAGTACAGAAGAGTTTTAGTCTTTTTACTACACTACATACTAAAGTACAGAAGAGTTTTAGTCTTTTTACTACACTACATACTAAAGTACAGAAGAGTTTTAGTCTTTTTACTACACTACATACTAAAGTACAGAAGAGTTTTAGTCTTTTTACTACACTACATACTAAAGTACAGAAGAGTTTTAGTCTTTTTACTACACTACATACTAAAGTACAGAAGAGTTTTAGTCTTTTTACTACACTACATACTAAAGTACAGAAGAGTTTTAGTCTTTTTACTACACTACATACTAAAGTACAGAAGAGTTTTAGTCTTTTTACTACACTACATACTAAAGTACAGAAGAGTTTTAGTCTTTTTACTACACTACATACTAAAGTACAGAAGAGTTTTAGTCTTTTTACTACACTACATACTAAAGTACAGAAGAGTTTTAGTCTTTTTACTACACTACATACTAAAGTACAGAAGAGTTTTAGTCTTTTTACTACACTACATACTAAAGTACAGAAGAGTTTTAGTCTTTTTACTACACTACATACTAAAGTACAGAAGAGTTTTAGTCTTTTTACTACACTACATACTAAAGTACAGCAGAGTTTTAGTCTTTTTACTACACTACATACTACAGTACAGAAGAGTTTTAGTCTTTTTACTACACTACATACTAAAGTACAGAAGAGTTTTAGTCTTTTTACTACACTACATACTAAAGTACAGAAGAGTTTTAGTCTTTTTACTACACTACATACTACAGTACAGAAGAGTTTTAGTCTTTTTACTACACTACATACTAAAGTACAGAAGAGTTTTAGTCTTTTTACTACACTACATACTAAAGTACAGAAGAGTTTTAGTCTTTTTACTACACTACATACTAAAGCACAGAAGAGTTTTAGTCTTTTTACTACACTACATACTACAGTACAGAAGAGTTTTAGTCTTTTTACTACACTACATACTAAAGCACAGAAGAGTTTTAGTCTTTTTACTACACTACATACTAAAGTACAGAAGAGTTTTAGTCTTTTTACTACACTACATACTACAGTACAGAAGAGTTTTAGTCTTTTTACTACACTACATACTAAAGTACAGAAGAGTTTTAGTCTTTTTACTACACTACATACTAAAGTACAGAAGAGTTTTAGTCTTTTTACTACACTACATACTAAAGCACAGAAGAGTTTTAGTCTTTTTACTACACTACATACTACAGTACAGAAGAGTTTTAGTCTTTTTACTACACTACATACTAAAGTACAGAAGAGTTTTAGTCTTTTTACTACACTACATACTAAAGTACAGAAGAGTTTTAGTCTTTTTACTACACTACATACTAAAGTACAGAAGAGTTTTAGTCTTTTTCCTACACTACATACTAAAGTACAGAAGAGTTTTAGTCTTTTTACTACACTACATACTAAAGTACAGAAGAGTTTTAGTCTTTTTCCTACACTACATACTAAAGTACAGAAGAGTTTTAGTCTTTTTACTACACTACATACTAAAGTACAGAAGAGTCTTAGTCTTTTTACTACACTACATACTAAAGTACAGAAGAGTCTTAGTCTTTTTACTACACTACATACTAAAGTACAGATGAGTTTTAGTCTCTTTACTACACTACATACTAAAGTACAGAAGAGTTTTAGTCTTTTTACTACACTACATACTAAAGTACAGAAGAGTTTTAGTCTTTTTACTACACTACATACTAAAGTACAGAAGAGTTTTAGTCTTTTTACTACGCTACATACTAAAGTACAGAAGAGTTTTAGTCTTTTTCCTACGCTACATACTAAAGTACAGAAGAGTTTTAGTCTTTTTACTACACTACATACTACAGTACAGAAGAGTTTTAGTCTTTTTACTACACTACATACTAAAGTACAGAAGAGTTTTAGTCTTTTTACTACACTACATACTAAAGTACAGAAGAGTCTTAGTCTTTTTACTACACTACATACTAAAGTACAGAAGAGTTTTAGTCTTTTTACTACACTACATACTAAAGTACAGAAGAGTTTTAGTCTTTTTACTACACTACATACTAAAGTACAGAAGAGTTTTAGTCTTTTTACTACACTACATACTACAGTACAGAAGAGTTTTAGTCTTTTTACTACACTACATACTAAAGTACAGAAGAGTTTTAGTCTTTTTACTACACTACATACTAAAGTACAGAAGAGTTTTAGTCTTTTTCCTACACTACATACTAAAGTACAGAAGAGTTTTAGTCTTTTTACTACACTACATACTAAAGTACAGAAGAGTTTTAGTCTTTTTACTACACTACATACTAAAGTACAGAAGAGTTTTAGTCTTTTTACTACACTACATACTAAAGCACAGAAGAGTTTTAGTCTTTTTACTACACTACATACTAAAGTACAGAAGAGTTTTAGTCTTTTTACTACACTACATACTAAAGTACAGAAGAATTTTAGGGCCACAGACAGGAGAGAAAAAACTCAGAGAAGGAAGATTTTTTTTTTAATTATGTTGAGAAATGTCAAGAATAAAGACGAATACTCCAAAATGCTATTGGAGTTAGTGGGGCATTTATGTATTTTCAGCATACTACAATTGACATGCATGTATTGGGACATCCTAAATCTTTTTCTGGCGTACTAAATAGTAATCTTGCCCCTGTAAAGCACTCTGAATGGCCTTGTTGCCCCTGTAAAGCACTCTGAATGGCCTTGTTGCCCCTGTAAAGCACTTTGAATGGCCTTGTGTCTGAATTGTGCTAGAGAAATAAACTCGCCTTGCCTTCGAACTTCAATTCTGATATTTAATTTAATCCAAGAAGACATATTATAGTTGATTTTAGAAAGGAGGAGGTTAACCATTATTTTACTATCACTTTTATTTTTATTCTTGCCAAAATTCATATCCATAAATACTCACACAGCCTAAAATTATTCACTGATTTTGACAAAAAGCTTTCTCCAAAATCACTGACTCCATTTAAAGGAATGCTTCACCCATATGAAACCAGCGTTCTATCATAATGAGGTTTTTCTTCCCTCAGTCTTCCCTTGGCCCAGCTGTCCTGTTAATCCTAACCCTTACTGTGATGTCACAAGAAGGAAACTGCAGGGTTAGACAGTGAGACCCTAAAACACTCTTTCTGCCTTTTCTCAGGCTAGGATGAACTGATTTCTAAAATTTCTAAAAAAATTAAATCGGATCATCTTAGCCTGAGAAAAGGCAGAAAGAGTGTTTTATGGTCTCACTGTCTAACCCTACATTTTCTCTTACTGTGATGTCACATAAAACACTCTTTCTGCCTTTTCTCAGGCTAGGATGAACCGATTTAATTTTTTTTTTGCACATTTATACTACATAGGATCTCAGAGTTCAATACACCTTCATATTCCCACTGGTGAAGTAGGCCTTAAAGCCCATCAGACCAAAATGATATAATTCAATCTCCACAAGTCACAGACAATCAGTTTAAAATGTTTAAAATGTTTATTGAACATCAGGTATTGATACAACGTTAAAATGAACAGATGATATAAAGTATAAACCAACAGTAGAGTAATACAGATATAAAATGGTGCAGAGGACAGTGACATAAAAACATTTAAAAGGTTTGGAAAAAAACACACACACACTCTCACAGACAGACACACACACACACTCGCACGCACTCATTCACACACTCACAGTCACTCACTCACACTCACTCTCACAAGCACATCTGCACGCACACTTGCACGCACTCACTCACTCCCTCACTCACTCACACTCACTCACTCACACACACTCACACTCTCACTCACTCACTCACTCACACACACACACTCACTCACTCATTCACACAAACACACACACACTCTCACACACTCACTCACACACACTCACTCACACACACACCAATGATAAAAATATAAAAACAACAGTAGAGTAATACAGAGATATAAAATGGCACCGCGTAGAATAACATGAAAAACTTTTGAACCTTTTGATCCTTTAGCTGCACGTCGTGTTTGGTAACAATAAAAGTTCCCCTTCAAAATAAAAGACTCATCTATTCGCTGATCGGCTATTGATTATTATGGTCTGTGTGTTTCAGTCTGTAGTGTTTTAATTAGTGTGTCTCCAGAGCTAAAGTTAGGCTGCGTTCATGTCACACCAAATCAGTTTGTGTTAATTCTAGCGCCCCCCTTTTGGACGAAAGCGGTAGTGTTTTCACCACGCCAGCTGTTGTTCCTGGGTGAGCGTATACCCATGACAAAGGCATTAAGAAAAACTATATAAAAATAGTGGGACGTCACATAGGGCTGGGTTGGTTAAGTGCACCAGATTTATAATTTCAAACACAGTTGGTCGCAGGTTTTTTCAGGGACGAAGAAATCCCAATGGACGGACCTCATTGAAATGAATGAGAAAAACTATTGAATAATTAGATATCTTTACTGGCTGAGCAAATTTAAATCAGCCAGCGCCAGGTCTGGATGTCCAGACTATCCCTGCGTTCCGAATCTCCTCCTCTTTCTTCTCTCTATTCTACATACTACATCAGATGATAAAAATAATCTAGTTAGGATGCAGTAGGCATACTATTGGGACATACTTTACTCTCTTATTTCATCATAACATGGCGCCTTGATCTTGCCTCTTGCTGTTATATCCGTTGCATCCCCGTTTGTTTTCATATGGAGGCTTCGTCGATGTGACGTCACTTCACGTGCGCACTGGATTGTGGGTCAGAATCGCCCAAATAGGATGCAGTTTTCAACACTAACAAATCTTGGCCGCATGAAGTAGGACATCCGGGTACTTCTAACCATCCTAAATCTGGCCACAAGAATCGGGACATCCTAAATCTTTTTTCTACATACTATATAGTAGAAAGTACGTGATTTGGAACGCAGGCTGTGATTTTGTGTGAAGGCAGCCATCTTTGAGCTGTGGCATTGTGGGTAGTGTAGTCCTCTAGGGGATAAATGGATAAACATGATGTCAGAGTCTTTCCTGGATTGATCGATGAGCTCGTTAACACAAAGTCACATCAGGATGTTTGTTCTTTCTGTTTGTCTAATTACAAGTAAACTGTCTATCTACACTCTGTCTGTCTGTCTGTCTGTCTGTCCGTCTGTCTGTCTGTCTGTCTGTCTGTCCGTCTGTAAATCTATTTACCTGTCTCTCTACCTCCCTCCCTATCTATCTATCTATCTATCTATCTATCTATCTATCTATCTATCTATCTATCTATCTATCTATCTATCTATCTATCTATCTACCTGTCTGTCTGCCAGCCTGTCTGTCTATCTGTCCTTGGCAAGCCTCAGGTCTGTGGTGATTGGATCATGTTGGATCGTCTGGTGGAGCATCAGAGCCAATAGCCCGGCTCGGTTGGTCATCGCTGTCCGAAGGTTCCTCTCCTGTTCAAACAGCTCGTCAAGCTTATACCACTGGCAGACAGACAGGCAGAGAGACAGGCAGGGAGGGAGGGAGGGAGAGAGGGAGGGAGACAGGTAGGGAGAGAGACAGGCAGGCAGGGAGGGAGGGAGGGAGGGAGAGA
>CM049404.1:33857500-33867500 GCA_026929865.2 Hyperoplus lanceolatus | reverse complement strand
AATTACATCCAAAAATGTCCTTGACCTTTTCTAACTTTACTGAAAATTAGGACTTTTTTGTGACTTTTTTTCTAACTTTTCATTTCCCTGTGTTCAAGGTGTTGTGTTGTGTGTGACAAATTTTTCATGAACAATTTAAAAAAAAAATCTTGAAAAATGTAAAAAGGATTATTGGAAAATTCTTGAAAAATAAAAAAAAAAGATTTTTCTTTCTAGAAAAATTTGATTTTTTTTCCAACTTTCTATTTTCCTGTGTTTTGATGAGCTGTGTGACAAACAGATACGGTGTGTGTGAGATAAAATCATAACAAACGACTCACTTTGCTGCCAGCTTCATGCCACAGTCGTCAGTGCAGTACTTGGAGCCGGTTCTGGCCGGTTGGACGCAGGCCGGACCCAGACACTGTCTCATGGCTCCTCCCCCGTCCTTAGTAGCCCCCCCCTGTCCTTGGCCCCGCCCCTCTCCTCTCCGGCCCTCTCACTGTGGCGCACACGCTCTTTGTGTCGCTGCTTCACTTTGTGTCGCCGCGGCTTCACTTCCTCCTTAGGGGCCGAGGGGACGGACTTCTACAGGGGGAGGGGAGGGACAAAATTAGCAAATAAGACTCATCAGCAGCTCTGTTTTCTGATTGGCTGCTGAGCTGTAACTGAAAGTAAACACTGGGGACTTTCCTCAGACGCTGCTGCCTTCAGGCGCTGCAGGACAATCCACCACTTCACATTAACTCAGTGCTGCAGCTGATCCTCAGTGTCAGAGGGAATGTGGTGAATTCCTGGTTTCAGTTGGAGCCTGAAGGCATCGTGTGGTCAGACCGGTTTCACTGCTGAACTCAGACTCTGTCTCATAGCAACACTTTACTGTCTGAAGGTTTATTATCACAAACCCATTGAATCAGTGACTTCTTTGATCATTTCATCGCAACCTCTTTATTGTTTTTTTTGTGTCACCACCAATTTTGTATTAATGTGAGCAAGGCCAATTTACCAAATATGCTAGGGGAGAGTGGCCTAAGTTGTGCCGGTGGGGAAGTTGTGCCACCCCTTGTTTCTAGAAAACCGTGGAAGAAATTGGAAATGTGACCACATATTTAAGAAGAGCCATCCATTTGACTCATCCTGTAAAGAAGGGAGACAGAAGGAATAAGATATAAGCACATTTAAGCTCAAAAAACTGTTTTTTGCCTTTCAAAGTAAAATTTCCATGATCAAGGTTTTTTGATTATTGTGTCTGAACAATTATAGACAAGTTTGAAAACATTTGACACATGTTTTAGTGCTTTGGTATGCTACACTTTGTGTCTATAGTTAGCACGATGTCAGCCCTAAACTGCTGCATCATGCTTATTATCCAAAATTCTGGGGATGGGGTGATTTGTGCCAAAGGGCCTGGGTGAGTTATAAGTAAGTAAGTAAAATGTATTTATAAAAGCACATTTATGACAGTTTGCACTGTCCAAAGTGCTGTACATAGTGCATTCAGTAGGTAAACAATGAAGGTAAAATAACAATAACCAAAATAAAAGACGTAAAGCCCATACATCCACATAAACACAGATAGTAGTGCAGAGGTGAGATAGTTAATGGGGAGGAAACACCAGGGTGTACATATGGGTTTTGAGCCTTGATTTAAAGGCAGAAATGTAGAGGGAATCACATTTGTCAGGTGGCAGTTGGTTCCACAAGCACGGAGCAACTAGTGCAAAGTACATTTCTGAGAGTTGTGCCAGTGGCATGGCTGTATACGCTGGTCACCAAAAGAAAGTGATTGTCTACAGTAGCTCAGAAGAGAGTGACATCTCAATTCCACTTAACGACACCACTGATGAGAGTTCAGATGGCCAGAAAGATGATGATGGTGACTTTGTCATTGTGAGCTTTGCAGGTAAAACCATTAGATCTGCTAGGCCTTGTTTAAGAAAATTGTCCTTCAATCTTTGTCAAATATTTACTTTAAAGCTACTCTTACCTTTGTTGCATTTTTACACTTTTTTTGGATTAGGTTAAAATGGTATTAATAAGGTAATGACTCTCTAAAATGCAAGACAGACCCACCAGGAGTAAAAACAAACAATGATTTCAATCTCATAATATTTTGTGAAAACTTCAAACAATGATATTATTCAGACCGAACGATTTGATTGGCCGACAGACCTGTCTGTTTGCCGTCTGCTCCTGTATTGCACATTCTCAACTAGAGGCTTTGTTTTGATTCCACGGCAGACAGTAGCGAGTAGCGACCATTGTAGAAAAGGCCCCAACGTACATAAGTTACAGTGTTGTTAGTTCTTACAGTGTGTTAAGATGTGTTTTGTTCAGTGTGGATAGCAGTCAGTTAGGGCCGTGACGTCAGTCGGACAGAGAGCCTGTTTAGTTTCCCTTCTCTTCTCCCTCGGTCAGATGTGTGAGCGTTGCCGCAGTAAGCGATCATTCCACATGGAAACGTGTTTATCTGAGTTTAAATGTGAATCACCCGTGTGTCAGTATGTACATGCAGTCCCGATCGCTGTTATAATATAGTTTGCATGTTATTAACGGCTGTGATTCGCGGGTCGCAACAGCTGTTCTAACGATCTCCTCACGAGCGAAGTTTAAGCCTTTGTTCTTTTCCCGCGATCTATGCTGCTGTGTCTGTGAAAGAAGGAAAATAAAGAGCGGATAAAACCCTACTCCTCCTCTCCTAGTCTCATGCTTATAATCTGACGCCTTTGGCCATAAGTGGTATTCTGGCCGACACCTCTGAAGTGAAACCAGTGATACAAGCAGATCAGCGCGGTACCGGTACAGCCACCAGTTTCCTCCGCTACAATATAACTCACGTTACGTGCGTGCGCGGAGGCAGTATGTTGAAAGTCTGCTTGTGTAAATAAAGTTTCTTCAACAAAAAAAATAAAACACCGGGGATGGGAGTGAGGGTGTGGGGGCATTGGAGGGAGGCGGGATGGTATGATAGTGCTGTAATTCTCAATTGCAGGATCGGTAAGAGTCCCTTTAAATACACCTTAAACAAGTGATTGTCTAATGGATTTGTCTTGCATTACAGTTTATGAGATATATATCAATGGCACAATTTACCCCATGGTATTCTCTCCAACCGCACAACTTACACCACACCGGGGGCAAGTTGTGCATCAAGACAACTTTTTTTCCAAAAGCTATATTTCTTCAACAGTTTATTCCAGATCCAAAGTTTTTATTGCCAGGGATGCACAACACCCTGAAATATATGAACATATTTGTCACTTTGTCACTTTGAGTAAAAAGTGGCACAACTTAGGCCACTCTCCCCTATATGTTTTTGAAATAAGGCCAAATAGACAACCCCTCTAACGCGGCTTTACTTGATTTGACTAAATTTGCTTTGTTTGTGTGTCCCTGTGTGTGTGTGTGTGTGTGTGTGTGTGTGTGTGTGTGTGTGTGTGTGTGTGTGTGTGTGTGTGTGTGTGTGTGTGTGTGTGTGTGTGTATAGCAGTGAGTGTGTGTGTGTGTGTACCTTCTTCTCTGGTTTCTTCTCTCTCCTCTTGACGTGTTTCACTTTCACAGCTTTCTTCCTCAGAGAATCAGACGGAGACTCTTCATCCTCACTCTGCTGCCACACCTGGAACACAGTGACATCTGGTGGTGAGGACTGGTAACTACATGGTACATTAACCCTATTAAACCTGGAACAATGATCATAGTGTTTATACACAGCCTAGGCTCTGTAAACTGGTACGTAAGCAAAGCGGCTGTGCCAAATCTACAACACAACAGTTCTAGTTGTGATGTCTGTTTTACTACATAGTATACTACGCACGTCCACATCCTGCGAGTAATCCCACATTAAGTAACCTTAGAGAGCACGTTGAGGAATATAAATGTTCTGATCTCAAGATAAACATTGATTTTACGTTTTTAAAAAGAGAGCAATCAATAACCTTCACTTAATCTTCCAACGTCCCTCAGCTCATCAGCTGTTCAGAGACATTTCGCTGAACTAAACCATTTTGTGCATTTTCACTATCAAGGCTTCATTATCAAAAAAAGTCACTCACTAATTTTATTCACTTTATTTTAATACATTACAGACACTTTTTACTAAGAAAATAACACTCACCAGTTTACCTAGATAAACAAACACATACACACCCTCCCCACTTACTTACGCACACAGACAGACACACAGACACACACACACACACACAACACACACACACATCTAATTTGAAAAAAAGCTCAAACTCTTCACGGTAATGTGAAGCTGCCATTTGTGCACACATTGCAGAAGTGAAGCACCTTGTGTGAACTCACATACACGGCTGCGTCTTCCATTTGCAATACAATCATTTTTACTTTCATATGTTGAACTTGTTGCAACATGCTGCAGCAAACTATCAGTCAACATATCAAAAAATTAGTTTGGAAAGAAGCTTGGAAGTTTGAAAGTAGGAGGAGCTCTGCCTCTCACCTGCCTCACCTCAGGAGGTGAGGCAGGTGAGAGGCAGAGAGGAGAGTGAGGAGTGAGGAGAGACGCACGGACAGACAGACGGTAAGATTTAAATATGATATCAGATCATTGTTAGTCTGGACTTCGTTATACCTGCGTATACCTGTGAGATCTACTTTAAGCTCAATGAATTAGTATCCATGGGTCATTCACTTACTTTTAAAATGTTTAAAATGTTCAATGTTAATTAGTTTTGAACTGTTTCCTTCACTGACTTGTTGAGTTGTGTACGTTTTGCATAATGTTCTGTATATTCTCCACATGGTTAGTGAGCCCTTAATGCTCTTAATGTTGTTTGAGATTGAATAAATGGGAACGCTTGTTGCGCAGTTGGCAGAGTGTAATATCTTAATCTTAAAAAAAAAAGATTGAATAAATACTGGTGACCAATCAGCTACAGGCAGCAACGCGACAACAATGCTATTGGACAGGTAGCAAGTGAAGCGATGCTGTTGCTAAGGCAAAGCAAGTCTGGGAAAGCAGGGTGTGTCTTTGTGTGTGTGTGTGTGTGTGTGTGTGTGTGTGTGTGTGCGTGCGTGCCTGTGCGTGTGTGTGTGTCTCTCCGTCTGTGTGTGTATGTGTGTCTTGTGTGTATGTGTGTCTGTGTGTGTGTGTGTGTGGTGGGCAGGGTAGAGGTTGTTAAAATGTTCCGTACTAAACAGATGAAATGCGGTGAAACCAGTTGATCAGGAAACTTTAAAGCTGCGGTTTGTTTTCTTTGAGCCTGTGACACATTCCTGTTTTGTTATTGTTAATCACACTCCCTACCAGGACCATTTTGAGTAGGTCTCTCTCATTTAGCTTTTCGGTTCAAAGTCAAAAAGTCAAAGTCGCCTCATTGTCAAATTCTACAATCTGTTCCAGACATACAGAGGAATTTAAGTGTTGTTTCTCTCCGACCCACGGTGCATAAGAACAAAATAAGATAAGATGAAATAAGAAATATCTACAAAAAATTGCCTACATTTTAAATAGTGCAAAAGGTAAGGCAAAACCGTTGGAGATTCTTCAAAAGAAAGCAATACGAATTATTTACCAAGCCAATTACAGGGCACACACTAATAACTTTTTTATTGAAGGCAGAATTCTCAAATTACGTGATGTGGTAAATTACCACACAGTACAAATTATTTACAAGGCTTCAAAAAAAAGCCTTCCTAACAGTTTACAAGTAATGTTTGAAGACAGAGAAGTTTCGCATGATTTAAGAAGAAAAGATAAATTCACTGAGAAAAATATACGGACCACACTTAAATCCTTTTCGATTTCTGTAAAGGGTATTAAGCTGTGGAATGGACTTGATGAAGTTGTCACAGGGAGTTGCAGTTTGCGCAATTTCAAAACAAATTATGTTTAAAAAATTATTGAAAATTACAGACTAATAACCTGAGCACAATGTCAATGTCACTTACATATCAATATTGTAAAGAATAATACAGGCCAGCAGACAGACTTGTTTTTGAATACTTTTGCAGAAGTGTTTAGACTACTAGTTAAGAAATGGAACAGGCCAAATACAAGGCCACTTCACACTTTATACACTTGGCATTGTCACAGAAAAACTGAACTGTGCTGAACTGATCTTAAAAGCTGAAGCAATTACATTAAAATTGACTGTGTATTGGACTGCAGATTCTTAAAAAAAAATGTTTTGTGTATATATATATATATATATATATATATATATATATATATATAAAAAAATTGTTTGTTTTATTTTTATTTTCTGTAACAGTAACTGTGTATCTGAATCCGAATTTGATGAAAATGGGGGCGGGACCTGATAAGCCTTTGGCTTCTTCCGTCTCCCTTCGGACAACACAAAGTATGATGTATGAATATTTGCAAGAGAAAATTGTGTATTGTGTGGAATTGTCCGAAAGAATAATAAATAAATAAAAATAAATAGATATAGAGAAAGTTATAGAGTTATAGAGAAAGTAATTAAATTGAAATGTGCAATATGAGGAACATTATTTAGAATATGTGCATATAGTCTACTAAGGGAAATGAGTCCTTACTAAAGGAGTTCAAGTACCTTGGAGTCTTGTTGGTGAGTGAGGGAACAATAGAGTGTGCTGACGCGGTTTAACACTATCTCTCCTGTGCTCCGTTCTCTGTTACAGATTCAGCAGCAGCATTAAAGGAAGAGTTCCATCCTTCAGCTGAGACAAACCAGAAACAGTTTGTTTCTGTTCAGCTTTGAGTGACGAGTGGTTCAGACGGTAAGATTTACTTATGTCTTCTCCAAGATTGGAGTCTGACTTATCTTTGATCAGGATATGTTCTTTAACTCCCACATGAAACACATTTCAAATATCAAGATATTTTTTTCCAAAAGAGGACGCAGAGAAAACTAGAGCACACTTTATAATAACTCCCCCAAGTTATAATCCCCACAAGACAGGGTTTGTACTGAGTCAGATAAGTTTGGAAAATGCTTGATGTAAATATTGTGTTTTCAAGGTTTAAAATATATGGGAAAACATTTTTTTCAGATAGGCCAATGTATGAAATCGTAAGTACAGTAGGGGAGAGTGGCCTAAGTTGTGCAACTTTTCACTCAAAGTGACTTTAAAGTGAGGCCTTGACAGTAAAGTCTCCAACTCAAATATGTACATATATTTCAGGATGTTGTGCATCCCCGGCAACAATAACTTTGGATCTGAAATAAACTGTTGAAGAAATATAGCTTTCGGAAAAAAAGTTGTCTTGTGGCGGTTGGAGAGAATACCATGGGGTAAATTGTGCCATTGATATATATCTCATAAACTGTAATGCAAGACAAATCAATTAGACAATCACTTATTTAAGGTGTATTTATAGTAAATAAAGTAAGTTATATCTTATTCCATGTTTCTCCCTTCTTTACAGGATGAGTCAAATGGATGGCTCTTCTTAAATATGTGGTCACATTTCCAATTTTTTATTTTTCATTTTTCTAGAAACAAGGGATGGCACACTTCCCCAACCGCACAACTTAGGCCACTCTCCCCTATATATTTTTTTCTCCATATATGAAGTTAACGCTTCAGGGTCCTTGAAAAGGGCTTGAATTTTACTCTTGTACGAACCGAGGGTTCTACTGTCCTATACTACATACACGGGTCGCCCATAAAGTTGGAATAAAATATTTTTTACCTCTTCTCATGAAATGATTGTGACAATGTGATTTATTAGATAGATAAAGTGTATACATTCTCAAAACTTTACTGATCAATCTCATCCAAATACATCACAGTGAAAATTAAACAAGCTTTGAATAGTATGTCAGGTTGAAGTAGAACTATGGTGAACCAGGGCTGATTTTTTCTTTCAAAATCAAAGTTTCCATATTACATATTACTTGGTGAGAAAAATGCACATGTTCAATTTGTCTTATGTTAAAAAAAATTAAGAATGACATTTAATTTTTATTCATTCAAGTTGGGATTCATTAGATTGCTCTTTTAGTTACTTCCTTCCTTCTGTAACTGTCTGCTGCTTCGGGGATGTCGCCCCTCATTTGCATAAAGTTTGGCCAAACAAAAACAGAGGACAAAAATCACTCAGGTGCTCAGGGGCCTATTGCACTAAACCAAGACAAGGGATTAAGTCGGAATATTTTGGTTATCCTGGCTTGCTTTGGCCATGATTCTGTTGCACAAAAGCGAAGGGACATACGTAAGTTAACATGGATATCTATCCTTTACGTTTAGCCTGGTCCTGACCAGGAGCCTGATTTATAAACGTGGCGTACGCCCAGAAGAGGGCGCACGCCACTTTCTAAGCAAACATTGGGATTTATAAAAAGCAAACTTGACGGGAGATGTGCGGTCCTCCACGCAAACTCTGACACATGTACGCACAGAAAGTGGAGAAAGGAGAAACGGCGACTCCGTCGGCACATGTATGAAGAGAACGAATGTGTTTGTGTAAAATGAATCAATGAAAAGTTCTTTTTTTTCTGTAACTTAATTCAAAAGGTGAAACTTTAATATATATATATATATATACGTATATAAAAATACCCTTCAGAAGGTCGACATTTCTGTATTATATTTTTTCAATACCCCAAAATTTGTTTAAGCTTGAAAACACAGTTTGGAAAGGTTAATTGTGTTTTAATTTTCACTGTGATATGTTTGGATGACATGTATCAAGACAGTTTTGAGAAGATATTTTATCTAGAATAAATCACATTGTCACAATCATTTCATGAAAAGAGGTAAAAAAAATATGTATTTCAACTTAAAGCTGGGGTATGTGATTTCTGATTGGTCAAAGTTAACATGAGCTGTTACACTTTGACCAATCAGAGCGAGGCTCCGATTCTCTGTTCTTATTGGCTGTAGGGACTGTCCATTCACTTTGGCACGACTTTGTTGGTGTAGAGCGTGTAAGGGAGGGACCATAGGGGAGGGACCAAAGAGAACAAGTGAAGCGGTTGAGGTATTTGGATTCGAATCTCTATCCCAACTGCCATTTTCTCCCCAAATCCTCCACCCCAGCTTTAATGGGCGACCGTGTAGAACAAACACTTTGAAACCAGTTCACAGATGAGCTTTAGAGGTGTGGTAGGTTTGTAACTATAACAAACCAACACTCTTCTTTCTTTCTATGTTTTCAGCTGCACAGACAAAATGTCTTCCAGATTAGAGGAGGGTCTCAGCTGTCCAGTCTGTAAAGACGTCTACAGAGATCCTGTTGTTCTCAAATGCAGCCACAGCTTCTGTAGAGGCTGTCTGAAGAACTGCTGGAGAGAGAAACCAGACAAAGAGTGTCCAACTTGTAAGAGAAGATCTTCATTTGAATTCCTACCTCCTCACCTGGCCTTAAAGGACCTGTGTGAGACCTTCTCTAAGGAGAGAGATGAGAAAGCTTCAGAGGATCTCTGCAGTGAGCACTCTGAGAAACTCAAACTCTTCTGTCTGGACCATCAGGAGATGGTTTGTCCCACCTGCAGTTATTCAGAGAAATACAGCGGCCACAGAATCAGACCCTTCGCTGAAGCTGCAGCAGAACTCAAGAAGGAACTTGAGGAAACTCTGGAGCCCTTAAAGGAGAAGTTAAAGCTTTTTGAACAAGTTAAAGGGAAGTCCAAACAAACAGCAGAATACATAAAGGTCCAGACCCGACGCACAGAGACGCAGATTAAGGATCAGTTTAAGAAGCTTCACCAGTTTCTAGAAGAGGAAGAGGAGGCCAGGATGGCTGCACTGAGGAAGGAAGAGGAGCAGGTTGGGTTGGTTCTAGCCCTAATGCACGTGTACATTGTTGATTTGGTTTGTTCATAAACTGTCTTAAAAAGTGAATATATTATTATTATTATTATTATTATTAGTTTTATTTGATTAGGACAGTGCATATTAATCAACATGTCAGCAAAGCATCAATGTAAATATGCCGGAGTTAGCATAAATGCTAATTCGCATCCGTATATGTCATGTGATGGGTGCCGTTTGGGTGATAATGTGATGGTGGAGGTTTGGTGATAATATTAGAGCACTTTTGTGTATCAGCTTGTAAGTTGCGTAT
>CM049404.1:33837500-33845000 GCA_026929865.2 Hyperoplus lanceolatus | reverse complement strand
AGACAGACAGACACACTCCAGAGGGGGTCCTCACACAGGGTCAGCCATAGTACAGACAGACAGACAGACAGACAGACAGACACACTCCAGAGGGGGTCCTCACACAGGGTCAGCCATAGTACAGACAGACAGACAGACAGACAGACAACACACTCCAGAGGGGGTCCTCACACAGGGTCAGCCATAGTACAGCGCCCCTGGAGCAGTTTGGGGTTAAGTGTCTTGCTCAAGGACACAATGGTAGAGATGGTGGGCACCGTAGACGTAATACCAGCCTCTGCTAGTTTTACTACTAACACCCTCCTGTCCGGTGCCGGGGATCGAACCAGCGACCTCATGGTTACTGGGAGGAGGAACCAGAGACCTCATGGTTACTGGGAGGAGTTACCCGAGACCTCATGGTTACTGTGGTTACTGGGAGGAGGAACCAGAGACCTCATGGTTACTGGGAGGAGGAACCAGAGACCTCATGGTTACTGGGAGGAACCAGAGACCTCATGGTTACTGGGAGGAGGAACCAGAGACCTCATGGTTACTGGGCGGAGGAACCAGAGACCTCATGGTTACTGGGAGGAACCTGAGACCTCATGGTTACTGGGAGGAGGAACCAGAGACCTCATGGTTACTGGGAGGAACCTGAGACCTCATGGTTACTGGGAGGAGGAACCTGAGACCTCATGGTTACTGGGAGGAGGAACCAGAGACCTCATGGTTACTGGGAGGAGGAACCAGAGACCTCATGGTTACTGGGAGGAGGAACCAGAGACCTCATGGTTACTGGGAGGAGGAACCAGAGACCTCATGGTTACTGGGAGGAGGAACCAGAGACCTCATGGTTACTGGGAGGAGGAACCAGAGACCTCATGGTTACTGGTCGGTCCCTCTTTCCTCTATGCCATCCTACCAGCCCAGAAGCGTTGCATTCTAGAACTTTGTAGAACTTTCTTGATGATGTCATATTACACACTGCACCTTTAAGAACGATGAAGTAAATCTTATCTTATCTTAATCAAAGCTGAATGCATAACAGCTAAACACTGTAATAACCAGCTTTCCCTTTATAGCGTAGGTGGGCGACTCTCCATCAGTGCAACATCTGTCTGTCTCCCTCTCTCTCTCTCTCTCTCTCTCACGCTTTCTCTCTCTCACACACACATACACACTCTCTCTCCTTCCATCTCTCTCGTACTCACACACACACACTATCTCTCTCTCTCCCACACGCATACACACACTCTCTCTCTATCTCTCTCTCCAACACACACACTTTCTCTCCCTCCATCTGTCTCCCTCCATCTCTCTCTCACAAACACAAACACTCACACACAAACACACTCTCTCTCTCTCACTCACACTCACACACACACACTCTCTCTATCTCTCCCTCCATCTCTCTCTCTCTCTCTCTGTCTCACTCACCATTGCCGCCTCTTAACGTGCACTAAGCGCTAATTCCGTCAGATGTAAATCCACCGCTGCCAAATCTTCTCATCACGTGTTCTGCATATTTTTGCGCTAAATCTCAGAATCCATTTTAGACTCTTGAGCGCTGTGATGGCGAAGCGTCTTTGTCTCCTCCACTGCTGCTGCTGCTGCTTCTTCTTCTACGTTTTCTTTGCAGCGGGAGAGTCTCACTCCAGAAACCACAACAGCGACACCTGCCGGACGGACATGCGCACTGCATTCTGAACTCTAATACATTTTCATTTTTTTGGTAATTTTTTTTGCCACTATTTTCATCAAATTATCAAATCAAAACAGATCAGGGACATAGAATACATGTACATGACCAATGATCATTATCTGAATATGACATTAAACGGCTTATCTCTACACTAAACCCGCTTTTTGAAACGGTCCAGTAAATGTTTTTTTTTCAAGCTGCAGTTCCTCCAAGCGTCCAGCAGGAAGCAGCACTGACACACTGTAACACATCTAACATCAGAGCGGTAATAATATAATAATACTGTTCATAGCGCATCAGCTGAGTTACAATGGCTCCATGGTTATCAGAGACACAGAAACGGGACACTACTGATGTAGAAAATTGCATATTTCGTTTTTTAAAGTTAACCCAAATTTCGTTGCTTTTCTCGTCAAAAACGGGAAAGAAAAAGTAACTTGCTTTACTTGAATTATATATTTATCAAAGTGTGTGTGCGTGCGTGCGTGCGTGTGTGTGTGTGTGTGTGTGTGTGTGTGTGTGTGTGTGTGTGTGTGTGTGTGTGTGTGTGTGTTCGAAAATGAGTGTGTTTCATAGGCCTACGTTTTTTTTAAATTCCCCAAATTTTTTTTTTTTTCTTCTAAAGGGGGAAAGAAAAAGTAACTTCTTACTTGAATTATATATTTATTAAAGTGTGTGATCGTGTGTGTGTGTGTGTGTGTGTGTGTGTGTGTGTGTGTGTGTGTGTGTGTGTGTGTGTGTGTGTGTCTTCTCTCTCTCTCTCTCTCTCTCTCTCTCTCTCTCTTTGTGTGTGTGTGCGTGAGTGTGTCCGTTATTGGCCGGTGTGTGTGTGTGTGTGTGTGTGTGTGTGTGTGTGTGTGTGTGTGTGTGTGTGTGTGTGTGTGTGTGTGTGTGTGTGTGTGTGTGTGTGTGTGTGTGTTATTTGCGGCTCTTTAAAGGAAAGAGGAGGGAGGAGGCGGTGGTCACACTGCGCATGCGCACGCTGCCTCCCAGTGCGACGGCAAAAACAGTTCATGGTAAAAAAAAAAAAGTTCAAAGAGAGACAGAGGAGCGCGTGAGGCTACAGGTTGGAAAACTCTCATTTCTATTTTATACTAATCATTCATATCTTGAGTTAAATGTATTTATGATTTATTTAACATGTCTGTCTAGCATTATGAAGCAAGCAGGTACAAAACAAATGTTTGAAATGGAGTCTCAAAATGTGTTGTCTTTGAGTAGACCAAAACATAGGAGTGGTATAATAATAATAATAATCTTATATGCATTATTATTTTTTATTCTATATATATATTTTTTTAACCTTTATTTCTCCAGGTAAATCCCATTGAGACCGAAGGCTGTTTTGCAAGGGAGACCTGTTTTCCTTTCCCACGTTACCATTCACACACACATTCACACACCGATAGCAGCAGGCTAACTATCGACATTTCAAAATAATGTTACAATGTGCTTTACAGAACAGATAAAACAATGTTTACACATAAAAGCAAGCAAGAACTTAGGCATCAACATGAACACAAATATAATCCATGTAAAACTACAAACACATTCACCATGTGTTAACATAGTAGATTAAACACATTATATAAGTGATCACTATGAATAAAGAGCGATTTAACACTTATATTAACATAAATAAACTGCTTACTGCACCTTTAACACTTATATTAACATAAATAAACTGCTTACTTCACCTTTAACACTTATATTAACATAAATAAACTGCTTACTTCACCTTTAACACTTATATTAACATAAATAAACTGATTCTGCACCTTTACCCTTATTACATAAATAAACCGCTTACTTCACCTTTAACACTTATATTAACATAAATAAACTGCTTACTGCACCTTTAACACTTATATTAACATAAATAAACCCTTACTTCACCTTTAACACTTATATTAACATAAATAAACTGCTTACTTCACCTTTAACACTTATATTAACATAAATAAACTGCTTACTTCACCTTTAACACTTATATTAACATAAATAAACTGCTTACTGCACCTTTAACACTTATATTAACATAAATAAACTGCTTACTGCACCTTTAACACTTATATTAACATAAATAAACCGCTTACTTCACCTTTAACACTTATATTAACATAAATAAACTGCTTACTGCACCTTTAACACTTATATTAACATAAATAAACCGCTTACTTCACCTTTAACACTTATATTAACATAAATAAACTGCTTACTGCACCTTTAACACTTATATTAACATAAATAAACCGCTTACTTCACCTTTAACACTTATATTAACATAAATAAACTGCTTACTGCACCTTTAACACTTATATTAACATAAATAAACCGCTTACTTCACCTTTAACACTTATATTAACATAAATAAACTGCTTACTGCACCTTTAACACTTATATTAACATAAATAAACCGCTTACTTCACCTTTAACACTTATATTAACATAAATAAACTGCTTACTGCACCTTTAACACTTATATTAACATAAATAAAGCGCTTACTTCACCTTTAACACTTATATTAACATAAATAAACTGCTTACTGCACCTTTAACACTTATATTAACATAAATAAACCGCTTACTTCACCTTTAACACTTATATTAACATAAATAAACTGCTTACTGCACCTTTAACACTTATATTAACATAAATAAACCGCTTACTTCACCTTTAACACTTATATTAACATAAATAAACTGCTTACTGCACCTTTAACACTTATATTAACATAAATAAACCGCTTACTTCACCTTTAACACTTATATTAACATAAATAAACTGCTTACTGCACCTTTAACACTTATATTAACATAAATAAACCGCTTACTTCACCTTTAACACTTATATTAACATAAATAAACTGCTTACTGCACCTTTAACACTTATATTAACATAAATAAACCGCTTACTTCACCTTTAACACTTATATTAACATAAATAAAGCGCTTACTTCACCTTTAACACTTATATTAACATAAATAAACCACTTACTTCACCTTTAACACTTATATTAACAGAAATAAACCTCTTACTTCACCTTTAACACTTATATTAACATAAATAAACTGCTTACTTCACCTTTAATTTAATTAATTTAATTTTATTAGGATAACCCCTTGAGATGAAACCATCTCGTTTTCAAGAGGGTCCTTACAAACAAAAAATACAGTAAAACATATTCTTAACATAAAAAAATGAAAATATATATAATACAAATAACATACCACACACACACACACACACACACACACACACACAAACACACATGCATATTAAGTGCTTGACATCAATCTTGCATAGTACTTTTCCAAGAAAAAATATATATAAAATACATGGTAAAGTGATAACAGTAATAACAAAAGGTTAAATAATACATTTCATTACAATACATGATTAGTAACATGAACAACTGTTTGTAAAGTGAGATGACAGAGCATTTTTAAACATGTGCAGAGATGGAATAGAGCGAATATTGACAGATTGTTCCAATCAGATGGAGCTTTGCACATAAATGCTTTCTTCGCTATACTTTTGGTTACAAAAGGAACAGAAAAAAATAATTGTGAAGAGTGTCGAAGTTGGTAAGTGGAAGAGAAAGGAACCATCAGCTGTTTCAAATAAAGAGGATAATTGAAATGAATTCATTTGAAAATAAATTGAAGCCAATGTTGTTGTCTTCTTGATGGGAGAGAAGGCCAATTCAGTGATTGATACATTGTGCAATGATGAGTAGAAAAAGAACAACCAAGGACAAAACGAGCTAATCTATTGTAAACAGTATTGAAAGGAAATAAAGTGATATTGGAGGCACACTGATAAATAATATCGGCATAGTCAAAGATGGGTAAAATAAGTTGTGTGGCTAACTTATATTAACATAAATAAACCGCTTACTTCACCTTTAACACTTATATTAACATAAATAAACCGCTTACTTCACCTTTAACATCGTAGATTGAAGAAATTTGTAAGAAATCTTTTTTTAGGGTGAAATTTAGTCTGTGTTACCTTAGAGCAATTTAAATGGTAAGGGATTCAGAAAGAGACTTATTGTAGATAATATCTCAATGCCTCAGCAGCTTACGTTTGTTTATGCTGAAAATATATTGTATCATTGTTATTTCATTTTATTAACCTTTATTTATAAAATCTCACTGAGACCCAGCGTCTCATTTACAAGAGAGACCTGTTCATTGTGTGGACTGAACGTGTTAAAAAGTGTGAAGCAAACTTTATAAAAAACTTCTTAAACCAAACTATTAAAACTCTCTTCACAGACAGACAGAGAGCCACAGTTTAGAGTTTGATCGTTTGTGTTACAATTAAAGGTGCAGTCAGTGATTCTGGAGAACGCTTGTTGTCAAAATCAGTGAATATCTCCTCATGATCCACTACCTGTCTGTACTGAGTGAATATCTCCTCATGATCCGCTACCTGTCTGTACTGTGTGTGCACTGAAATAAATCCAGTGTTAATACACAGCCTAGGCTCTGTAAATGGGCTAGCTATGGTATGGTGGGCCCCTTGTTTTCATACCAGTTTACAGAGCCTAGGCTGTGGATCAACACCTGATATTTCTTCAGCACACACACAGTACAGACAGGTAGTGGATCATGAGGAGACAGACACACAGTACAGACAGGTAGTGGATCATGAGGAGATATTCACTCAGTACAGACAGGTAGTGGATCATGAGGAGATATTCACTCAGTACAGACAGGTAGTGGATCATGAAGAGATATTCACTCAGTACAGACAGGTAGTGGATCATGAGGAGACAGACAGGTAGCAGACAGACAGGTAGTGGATCATGAGGAGATATTCACTGATTTAGACAACAAGAGTTCTCCAGAATCACTGACTGCACCTTTAAAGCCTATTTTTAGTTTCCTGGTGTGTGTTTTGCTGACATTTCAAGGTTCAAGGTTTTTATTAATGTCCCACGAGGGAAACAACATGAACTCTGAGTTGAGTGGATGGGTGTTGTCTTGTCGAACGGGAGAAGCTTTCTTGAGCAGCTGTCTGTTGTAAAAGGGGTCCAGGCTCGCTAACTGGATGCCAGTGATTTTAGAGGCAGTTTTAACAATTTTCCCAAGAGAATTGTTATCCTTGGTAGTGAGGTTACCGTAGCAGCAGATGACAGAGAAGGAGATGACAGAATGTATGTATGCACAGTAAAACAGTTTCAACAGGTTTTTTGCGACATTGAATCTCGCTATATTTATAACTGGACACGATTTCCACTGACATGTTTCCGCTCGTTCACTTTCACACTGTTAAAGTAAAAGTCCTTTCAGTTTCTGGATGAATCTCCAGATGAATTAAAGGTGCAGTCAGTGATTCTGGAGAACGCTTGTTGTCAAAATCATTCTTTACCAAAATCAGTGAATATCTCCTCATGATCCGCTACCTGTCTGTACTGTGTCCAGTGTTAATACAAAGCCTAGGCTCTGTAAACTGGTATGTAAACAAAGGGCCCACCGTAGCTATAGCAACATGCCAGTTTACAGAGCCTAGGCTGAGTATTAACACCAGTTTACAGAGCCTAGGCTGTGTATTAACACTGGGTTTATTTTCAGTGCAAACACAGTAAAGACAGGTAGTGGAAGGTGTTGCATCAATAACAATCATTTCATTTGATTGGCAGGATGGAAGTGACATCACACATCAGCGACTCTGATGTCACAGAAGTCTCGGCCAATAAGAGCCCGGTCCTGAGCCAGCCCACAGCCAATGGGACGCTTCATAGCAGCAGCAAGACAGGTCAGACAGGAAGGCAGCTTATGTTTGACCAGTTCACAGAGTCTAG
>CM049404.1:33827500-33832500 GCA_026929865.2 Hyperoplus lanceolatus | reverse complement strand
GAGCGTCCCCTCCCTCGTCCCTACCTCACCACCACATGAACACACGCTGTCCCCTCCCTCGTCCCTTCGTCACCACCACATGAACACACAGCCGTCCCCTCCCTCGTCCCTCGTCACCACCACATGAACACACAGCCGTCCCCTCCCTCGTCTCTACGTCACCACCACATGAACACACAGCCGTCCCCTCCCTCGTCCCTACGTCACCACCACATGAACACACAGCCGTCCCCTCCCTCGTCCCTCGTCACCACCACATGAACACACAGCAGTCCCCTCCCTCGTCTCTCGTCACCACCACATGAACACACAGCCGTCCCCTCCCTTGTCCCTACGTCACCACCACATGAACACACAGCCGTCCCTCCCTCGTCCCTACGTCACCACCACATGAACACACAGCCGTCCCTCCCTCGTCCCTACGTCACCACCACATGAACACACAGCCGTCCCCTCCCTCGTCCCTACGTCACCACCACATGAACACACAGCCGTCCCCTCCCTCGTCCCTCGTCACCACCACATGAACACACAGCCGTCCCTCCCTCGTCCCTACGTCACCACCACATGAACACACAGAGCAGTCCCCTCCCTCGTCCCTACGTCACCACCACATGAACACACAGCCGTCCCCTCCCTCGTCCCTACGTCACCACCACATGAACACACAGCAGTCCCCTCCCTCGTCCCTACGTCACCACCACATGAACACACAGCCGTCCCCTCCCTCGTCCCTACGTCACCACCACATGAACACACAGCAGTCCCCTCCCTCGTCCCTACGTCACCACCACATGAACACACAGCGTCCCCTCCCTCGTCCCTACGTCACCACCACATGAACACACAGCAGTCCCCTCCCTCGTCCCTCGTCACCACCACATGAACACACAGCCGTCCCCTCCCTCGTCCCTACGTCACCACCACATGAACACACAGAGCCGTCCCCTCCCTCGTCCCTACGTCACCACCACATGAACACACAGCAGTCCCCTCCCTCGTCCCTACCTCACCACCACATGAACACACAGAGCCGTCCCCTCCCTCGTCCCTACCTCACCACCACATGAACACACAGCAGTCCCCTCCCTCGTCCCTACGTCACCACCACATGAACACACAGCCGTCCCCTCCCTCGTCCCTACGTCACCACCACATGAACACACAGCCGTCTTCATCAGATAGTGCCGCGATGGAGAGCAGCGAGTCATCGTTCACGGACACAGAGACCCCGCCTCTTTATAGCGCTCTGTCTCCTGATTGGATAAAAAACAGCGGGATACTTAAGGTGGCAATCTGGCAATTACTGCAAAGCTGAATGACTGGGAGACCTGTGTTATGAACTGTGCATACTGTTTAAGATAGATAGATAGATAGATAGATAGATAGATAGATAGATAGATAGATAGATAGATAGATAGATAGATAGATAGATAGATAGATAGATAGATAGATAGATAGATAGATAGATAGAGACCTGTGTTATGAACTGTGCATACTGTTTAAGTGATTGCTGTATGAATATAGAGAGATTAACTTGGATATTAACAAATAAATATCTATTACCTCTCCTTTAACTAAACTGTATTACATGTCACAGCAAACCAGACCATCAGTGCAAAGAATGCTATTTTTATATAGTTTTTCTTAATGCCTTTGTCATGGGTATACGCTCACCCAGGAACAACAGCTGGCGTGGTAGAAACACTACCGCTTTAGTCCAAAGTGGGGCGCTAGAATTAACACAATCTAAAAAGTTCCTCAGAGCATCTTTAACCATACATATAAACCCCCTGTATTCCCTGCTGTGCTCACTGGCTGCTGGCCTTATAATAGTGACTTAGTTAACCATCTTAACCCTGTATTCCCCCCCTCCTCCCCAGACTGCTGTGCCCACTGCCTGCTAGCCTGTCTCTTTTGTGAGCTGCTGTCCATGTGCTCGGCCGTGGGACAGTGCTTGGCGTGTGGCGGGGGCGGGGCTTGTTGCTGTACGGACGACGCTATTGGCTGCTGCCGCTGCTGCTGTGTGGAGGCAGCCAATGAGGCGGCCTGTACGGAGGACGCCTGTCAGGCCGTGCTAGACTGCGGCATCATGGAGGAAAACTGCTGTGGCTCATCAGACTGTCTGGAGATCTGTCTAGAGTGTTGCTCCATCTGTTTCCCCACGTAAAAAACACACACAAAGAAGTTACGAAGATTTTATTTTATTTTATGAGAAAAAACGAGTAATTTTATGAAAGAAATCTTGAAAAATTTAGATTTTTTTTGTTAAATGATGGAGGCCTATTTGTGTTTTGTTGTGATTTTATGAAGGAATACAGAAGTAATTTTGCGGAAAAATAATCTTGAGAAATTGTGAATCTGTGAAAAAATTGTGATAATTTTTTGCTCAATATGTTTTCCTACTATTAAAACATGATAACATTTCCTACAGTCATTTTACGACAGTCATTTGTTTTGAATATAAGGGAAAAAAATAGATTTGAGATTTATATAGTTGTCATTTTATGAAGAAAAAACAATTTGAAAAAGGGTGATTTATTGATGTTATATTATGGAGGCCCATTCCCCACGGAGGCCCATTCCCCGCGGAGGCCCATTCCCCACGGAGGCCCATTCCCCGCGGAGGCCCATTCCCCGCGGAGGCCCATTCCCCGCAGAGGCCCATTCCCCGCAGAGGCCCATTCCCCGCGGAGGCCCATTCCCCGCGGAGGCCCATTCCCCACGGAGGCCCATTCCCCGCAGAGGCCCATTCCCCGCAGAGGCCCATTCCCCGCAGAGGCCCATTCCCCGCAGAGGCCCATTCCCCGCAGAGGCCCATTCCCCGCGGAGGCCCATTCCCCGCAGAGGCCCATTCCCCGCAGAGGCCCATTCCCCGCCGCTAGAAAAAAGAAGAGAAAAAGTCTTCCTTGATAAGAAAAAGAATCCCCATCGTAAGAAAGTCGAAATTTATATTATTAATTATCACATCATTTCAGCGATTCGGAAATATGACGATGTGTGTTTAGCCTGTGGCGGGGGCGGGGCTTGCTGCCTCTCGGACGACGCTATTGGCTGCTGCCGCTACTGCTGTGTGGAGGCAGCCAATGAGGCGGCCTGTACGGAGGACGCCTGTCAGGCCGTGCTAGACTGCGGCATCATGGAGGAAAACTGCTGTGGCTCATCAGACTGTCTGGAGATCTGTCTAGAGTGTTGCTCCATCTGCTTCCCCACGTAAAAAACACACACAAAAAAAGTCACGAAGATTTTATTTTATTTTATTTTATTTTATTTGATGAGGAAAAACAAGTAATTTTATGAAAGAAATCTTGAAAAATTTAGATTTTTTTTGTTAAATGATGGAGGCCTATTCCCCCCAGTAGAAATACAGGTCTGTTTAGAGTGTTGCTCTATTTGTTTTCCTATAGAAGGGCCAGCCAAAGGTCTGTTTAGAGTGTTGCTCTTTTTGTTTTCCTATAGAAGGGCCAGCCAAAGGTCTGTTTAGAGTGTTGCTCTATTTGTTTTCCTATAGAAGGGCCAGCCAAAGAACAAATAGTGAAAGAACTACGAGGAAATACTCTATATGACTCTAGCCAATCACAGACGGACTACAGTATGATGTCATCGTAAATACTGCTGCATTGCATTGTGGTCAAGAGATAAGATGTAACAAAATTAATGTCATTGTAATTGTACATGAAAAAAATCTTGTGAGATTGTGTGTTTTTCTGGTCGAGCCGTTGTGTCCCAGAAGGCCTCAGCACTCAGCTGTACAAATATATGTTTGTGTTCGTTTGTTTTTGTAAATTGCAGATTGAATAAAATATAGAAGGAAAACTGAGGCTGAACGTAGATCCTTTATATGGGATTCAGACCAGAGCAAAGGCATTAAGAAAAACTATATAAAAATAGCATTCTTTGCACTGATGGTCTGGTTTGCTGTTACATGTAATTTATGATCATCAGAGGAAACATGAGACTGTTTCAGAAATATTATAAAAGTTCCTCATAGTCTCTTCGAAGTACCAAAATTCAAAGTATTCATTAGGACGCAATACTACGGTGGCCCAGAGGGATAAATGCACTGCAACTAAAGGCACACTTCACCCATAAGGAACCAGCGTTCTATCATTATGAAATCACTATTATAATATAATGAATGAGGCTTTTCTTCAGTAGAGACAGGTAGCGTATCATGAGGAGACAGACAGGTAGTGGATCATGAGGAGATATTCACTCAGTACAGACAGGTAGTGGATCATGAGGAGATATTCACTCAGTACAGACAGGTAGTGGATCATGAGGAGATATTCACTCAGTACAGACAGGTAGTGGATCATGAGGAGATGTTCACACAGTACAGACAGGTAGTGGATCATGAGGAGATATTCACTCAGTACAGACAGGTAGTGGATCATGAGGAGACATTCACTCAGTACAGACAGGTAGTGGATCATGAGGAGATGTTCACACAGTACAGACAGGTAGTGGATCATGAGGAGATATTCACTCAGTACAGACAGGTAGTGGATCATGAGGAGATATTCACTCAGTACAGACAGGTAGTGGATCATGAGGAGATATTCACTCAGTACAGACAGGTAGTGGATCATGAGGAGATGTTCACACAGTACAGACAGGTAGTGGATCATGAGGAGATATTCACTCAGTACAGACAGGTAGTGGATCATGAGGAGACATTCACTCAGTACAGACAGGTAGTGGATCATGAGGAGATGTTCACACAGTACAGACAGGTAGTGGATCATGAGGAGATATTCACTCAGTACAGACAGGTAGTGGATCATGAGGAGATATTCACTCAGTACAGACAGGTAGTGGATCATGAGGAGATATTCACTCAGTACAGACAGGTAGTGGATCATGAGGAGATATTCACTCAGTACAGACAGGTAGAGGATCATGAGGAGATATTCACTCAGTACAGACAGGTAGTGGATCATGTAAGGGTTAATGCCCGACGAGGTGTCCAGGTATCAGGGGTTAATGGACACCGTGGA
>CM049404.1:33817500-33820000 GCA_026929865.2 Hyperoplus lanceolatus | reverse complement strand
TCCAATCAACGATGTCGTTCTCTGTGATGTCACGTTAAAAAAACATAAAAAACTAGACAAAAAATAATAAAAAGTTATTTCAAAATAAAATCCCTGTCAGCTCCCGACCAATAGTATGGCTGCGTTCGCCGTGATGTCATCAAAGGGGACATCAGGATATCTCCCAGTGTGTGTGTGTGTGTGTGTGTGTGTGTGTGTGTGTGTGTGTGTGTGTGTGTGTGTGTGTGTACACAGAGCAGGAGCCCGTTTTTTTTCCATTGTTCATTATGATTTAAAAAAAAAAAAAACTTTCTCTCAAATCAAAAGTCCCTCTCAGATCCCAATAGACCAATCGTATGGCTGCGTTGGCCGTGATGTCATCAGAGGTCGTCATCATCATCATTGTCCATGCTGAAGCTGCTGGTCGGGCTGCTGGCGCCACACGAGAGCAGCGGCTCTAACAGCTGGTCAGGAGACATCAGCAGATCGCCCAGGGTGTGAGACAGGAACAGGCCTCCTAAGAGAGACAGACAGACAGTCAGTCAGAGAGAGACAGACATCAGCAGATCGCCCAGGGTGTGAGACAGGAACAGGCCTCCTAAGAGAGACAGACAGACAGTCAGAGAGAGACAGACAGTCAGTCAGACAGACAGTCAGTCAGAGAGAGACAGACATCAGCAGATCGCCCAGGGTGTGAGACAGGAACAGGCTTCCTAAGAGAGACAGACAGTCAGTCAGTCAGAGAGAGACAGACATCAGCAGATCGCCCAGGGTGTGAGACAGGAACAGGCCTCCTAAGAGAGAGACAGACAGTCAGTCAGACAGAAACAGGCCTCTAAGAGAGAGACAGACAGTCAGTCAGACAGTCAGAGAGAGACAGACAGACAGAGAGAGAGAAACAGGCCTCTAAGAGAGAGAGACAGTCAGTCAGACAGACAGTCAGAGAGAGACAGACAGTCAGTCAGACAGACAGAAACAGGCCTCCTAAGAGAGAGAGAGACAGACAGACAGTCAGTCAGAGAGAGACAGACAGACAGAGAGAGAGAGATACAGAGAGAGAAAGAGAGACAGACAGACAGACAGAGATTAGTATTATACAGAGAGAGAAAGAGAGACAGACAGACAGACAGAGAGAGAGACGGACATCAGCATATCGCCCAGTGTGTGAGACATAAACAGGCCTCCTAAACACACACATGCACACACACAGACGCACACAGAGACGCACACACACACACACACACACACACACACACACACACACACACACACACACACACACACACACACACACACAGAGTCTGAGTTAAAGCAACCATTAACATTGTCTTTAAAGCCAAAACTTTCCTGGAGCTCGCATTTATGTTTCTCGAACGTCTGGCGAGTCTCGCACGAACAGAATGTCTGTCTCATTTTTGTCTCAAATCAACTAATGCTGGACTTACACTGTCTGTCTGTCTGTCTGTCTGTCTGTCTGTCTGTCTGTCTGTCTGTCTGTCTGTCTGTCTGTCTGTCTGTCTGTCTGTCTGTCTGTCTGTCTGTCTGTCTGTCTGTCTGTCTGTCTGTCTGTCTGTCTGTCTGTCTGTCTGTCTGTCTGTCTCTCTGTCTGTCTGTCTCTCTGTCTGTCTGTCTGTCTGTCTGTCTGTCTGTCTGTTTATGCTGAGCTTACACTACACGACTTTTCACGCGATTGGACAGTCACAGACAATCTTCCAATGTCGGACTGAAATCACGGGAGTCGTGCTGGAGTTGTGGCGTGCTCGTAATCTCAGTCGTTTGGTGTCTGGTGGTCTTCTGACCCGATTTCAGCCAGTCATCTCCCCGTCTGGACGTTCCGACATTATCAAACAGGTTTGATATTATCGCTAGTCTTAGGGGGATGGCTCAAGCGAAATGACGTAAACACTGTCACACTCTCTCATGCACCAAGCACCACGCAGGAGGAGCGGCATTAGTCGCGACCTGTGTCCGCCTGGTGAGGCACTTATTTCGGATACTTTTTCATAGAAGCCTCGGTGGAGAATGGTAAATGGTAAATGGACTTGTATAGCGCTATATCTCCGTTTATCACAGACTCAAAGCGCTTTACATTGTTTTGTACACATTCACCCAGTCACACACACATTCATACACCGATAGCAGCAGCTACCACGCAGGGTAGGCTTAGCACTAGGGTGCTAAGCTAACTAAGCTAACTATCGGGAGCAATTCGGGGTTCAGTGTCTTGCCCAGGGACACTTCAACATGTGGCGGGGAGACGGGGGATCGAACCTCTGACCCTGCACACCAGAGGCGAACTTCCTACCCACTTCGCCACTGCCGCCCCAACCAGGCTGACAGCCGCACAACCTGAACACTCTACCGTCAAATACAGGGTTAGGAGTTAAAGTTATTGGGGGACGAGATCAGCACATAAAGCTGGTCAAACAACTACAGGAAGTCCCCCGCTCGGAATATTGAATTAACTTGTTCTTAATTAAATAATCACTATCGCGTTTGCGGAAATGATATTAATCTCAAA
>CM049404.1:33800000-33802500 GCA_026929865.2 Hyperoplus lanceolatus | reverse complement strand
GAGGGGGGGCACCCTGGAAGGACAGGACATGTTAGAGAGGGGGGGGGGGGGCACCCTGGAAGGACAGGACATGTTAGAGAGGGGGGGGGGCACCCTGGAAGGACAGGACATGTTAGAGAGGGGGGGGCACCCTGGAAGGACAGGACAGGTTAGAGGGGGGGGACCCTGGAAGGACAGGACATGTTAGGGGAGGGGGGGCCCTGGAAGGACAGGACATGTTAGAGGGGGGGCACCCTGGAAGGACAGGACATGTTAGAGGGGGGGGGGGCACCCTGGAAGGATAGGACAGGTTAGAGGGGGGGGGGGCACCCTGGAAGGACAGGACAGGTTAGAGGGGGGGGCACCCTGGAAGGACAGGACAGGTTAGAGGGGGGGGGGCACCCTGGAAGGACAGGACATGTTAGAGAGGGGGGGGGCACCCTGGAAGGACAGGACAGGTTAGAGAGGGGGGGGCACCCTGGAAGGACAGGACAGGTTAGAGGGGGGGGGGGGCACCCTGGAAGGACAGGACATGTTAGAGAGGGGGGGGCACCCTGGAAGGACAGGACAGGTTAGAGGGGGGGGGCACCCTGGAAGGACAGGACATGTTAGAGAGGGGGGGCACCCTGGAAGGACAGGACATGTTAGAGAGGGGGGGGGGGGGCACCCTGGAAGGACAGGACAGGTTAGAGAGGGGGGGCACCCTGGAAGGACAGGACATGTTAGAGAGGGGGGGGGGCACCCTGGAAGGACAGGACATGTTAGAGGGGGGGGCACCCTGGAAGGACAGGACAGGTTAGAGGGGGGGGCACCCTGGAAGGACAGGACATGTTAGAGAGGGGGGGGCACCCTGGAAGGACAGGACATGTTAGAGAGGGGGGGCACCCTGGAAGGACAGGACATGTTAGAGGGGGGGGCACCCTGGAAGGACAGGACATGTTAGAGAGGGGGGGGCACCCTGGAAGGACAGGACATGTTAGAGAGGGGGGGGGGCACCCTGGAAGGACAGGACAGGTTAGAGAGGGGGGGCACCCTGGAAGGACAGGACAGGTTAGAGAGGGGGGGGGCACCCTGGAAGGACAGGACAGGTTAGAGAGGGGGAGGGCACCCTGGAAGGACAGGACATGTTAGAGAGGGGGGCACCCTGGAAGGACAGGACATGTTAGAGAGGGGGGCACCCTGGAAGGACAGGACATGTTAGAGAGGGGGGCACCCTGGAAGGACAGGACATGTTAGAGAGGGGGGCACCCTGGAAGGACAGGACATGTTAGAGGGGGGGGGCACCCTGGAAGGACAGGACATGTTAGAGAGGGGGGGGGGCACCCTGGAAGGACAGGACATGTTAGAGAGGGGGGGCACCCTGGAAGGACAGGACAGGTTAGAGAGGGGGGGGCACCCTGGAAGGACAGGACATGTTAGAGAGGGGGGGGCACCCTGGAAGGACAGGACATGTTAGAGAGGGGGGGGGGCACCCTGGAAGGACAGGACAGGTTAGAGAGGGGGGGCACCCTGGAAGGACAGGACATGTTAGAGGGGGGGGGCACCCTGGAAGGACAGGACATGTTAGAGAGGGGGGGGGGCACCCTGGAAGGACAGGACATGTTAGAGGGGGGGGGGGGGGCACCCTGGAAGGACAGGACATGTTAGAGGGGGAGGGGGGGCACCCTGGAAGGACAGGACATGTTAGAGAGGGGGGGGGGCACCCTGGAAGGACAGGACAGGTTAGAGAGGGGGGGGCACCCTGGAAGGACAGGACAGGTTAGAGGGGGGGGGGGGGGCACCCTGGAAGGACAGGACATGTTAGAGGGGGGGGCACCCTGGAAGGACAGGACATGTTAGAGAGGGGGAGGGGGGCACCCTGGAAGGACAGGACATGTTAGAGAGGGGGGGCACCCTGGAAGGACAGGACAGGTTAGAGAGGGGGGGCACCCTGGAAGGACAGGACAGGTTAGAGAGGGGGGGGGCACCCTGGAAGGACAGGACAGGTTAGAGGGGGGGGGGGGGGCACCCTGGAAGGACAGGACATGTTAGAGAGGGGGGGGCACCCTGGAAGGACAGGACAGGTTAGAGAGGGGGGGGGCACCCTGGAAGGACAGGACATGTTAGAGAGGGGGGGGGGCACCCTGGAAGGACAGGACAGGTTAGAGAGGGGGGGGCACCCTGGAAGGACAGGACAGGTTAGAGGGGGGGGGGCACCCTGGAAGGACAGGACATGTTAGAGGGGGGGGGGGGCACCCTGGAAGGACAGGACATGTTAGAGGGGGGGGGCACCCTGGAAGGACAGGACAGGTTAGAGAGGGGGGGGCACCCTGGAAGGACAGGACAGGTTAGAGAGGGGGGGGGCACCCTGGAAGGACAGGACATGTTAGAGAGGGGGAGGGCACCCTGGAAGGACAGGACAGGTTAGAGGGGGGGGGCACCCTGGAAGGACAGGACAGGTTAGAGAGGGGGGGGCACCCTGGAAGGACAGGACAGGTTAGAGAGGGGGGGGCACCCTGGAAGGACAGGACAGGTTAGAGAG
>CM049404.1:33790000-33792500 GCA_026929865.2 Hyperoplus lanceolatus | reverse complement strand
AGGATTTCGGCCTCCTCGTGGAGCTGGTTCTCTTGGG
The DNA here is from genome assembly GCA_026929865.2 of Hyperoplus lanceolatus. NCBI lineage: Eukaryota > Metazoa > Chordata > Actinopteri > Uranoscopiformes > Ammodytidae > Hyperoplus > Hyperoplus lanceolatus. The sequence continues at coordinate 33,792,463 of CM049404.1, read as the reverse complement.
TCTGAAGCGAGTCCATTTCTACCCGGAAATAGAGCCGATTTTTCGGACTGACAGAGAGTGAACAGTCGCCTAGTTTGTTCCAAGCGAAATTTGGTTTTCAGAGTCTCCAAGTGAAATCAAAGCAGAGGCATTTTCACCGCATAGATATATTGTAGGCCGATTTACAAGACGTTAGAGACAGGGTGTTAAAGACAGCATCACACACACAGACAGGTAAACAGACAGACAGACAGGTAGACAGAGAGAGAGAGGGAGACAGACAGAAGTCAGAAGTGTGCAAGTTCGAGTGTAGCCCTGAAAGTACAGTCTGAATACTGAGTTACAGACAGACAGCTGGGAGCGTAGATCTACAACACATAGATCCGGTCAAAGCATTATCTATGTATTGAGTCGACATACTGTATGTAGGTGAAAAATGAAAAATAAAAAAAACTCTTTTCCTGTTCTTCTGAATTAGTTCATAAGCCGTGAAACTATTTTCTTACACAAAAAAAACAGTAAATAATAAAGAAATAAGAATAAAACATTTAGAAGGAGAAATTTAAAAGCTTTTTTACTGCCATTTTTATTACTTTTAAACTGCGAAACAAATTCCTATTTTTTTATTTTCTTGAACATCAGCGTTTTAACTGGAGAAATGATGTCTCGAAGCGAGGGCGCCATCTTGTTTGTTTTCGTCTCATCCCACACACACACACACACACACACACACACACACACACACACACACACACACACACACACACACATCATTTTCTATTTTTGGTACAAATTTAATTATTAAAATTTGTAAAATGACAAAATAATATCTAGCCCGTATAGCCAATATATATATATATATAATATATATATATATATATATATATATATATATATATATATATATATATATATATATATATATATATATATATATATATATATATATATATATATATATATATATATATATATATATATATATATATATATATATATATATATATATATATATATATATATATTATGTATGTATGTATCTCTGTATAAGTAACATAGATATAAATAGGTTTTATTCACTTAACCCCAATAGTATCATTCTGGACAGTGACTAACTTAAGATCCTCAATTGTCTGTGTGTGTTAAAGAAATTGTAGCAAGGCAAGGCAAGTGTATTTCTACAGCACAATTCAGACACAAGGCCACTCAGAGTGCTTTACAGGGGCAACAAGGCCACTCAGAGTGCTTTACAGGGGCAACAAGGCCACTCAGAGTGCTTTACAGGGGCAACAAGGCCACTCAGAGTGCTTTACAGGGGCAACAAGGCCACTCAGAGTGCTTTACAGGGGCAAGATTAGAATACATAAAACACATTATAAAACATTTAATTATAATAATTGATTTATAATAATTGATATAGCAAATGATTTATATTTGCAAATGTTTAATATGAACTTTAAGAGATAAAATATCTGATGAGAATAACTGAATATTGGTCTTTCAAGCAATTTGGAAATAGCTCAGGTAGAAATAGAATACACATTTTATTTCCAAACTGTCCAGGGTGTACCCCCCGCCCACCCTGTCCCCCCCCCCCCCCCCCCTAACGGGACAAGCGGTAGAAGATGGATGGATGGATGGATTTTATTTCCAAATCAGTGGAGAGCTGTTTTCTATCTATCCTATTTCTATGAGTGAGTCATCCTCAGGGGGCGGGTCTTACGGTCTGGACTGATCTCCCCTGGACCAATCAGGTGCGTCTGTTCCCTCCAGCAGCCAATAGGATCACAGCCTGGTTCGCTCACAGCCAATCAGCGTCCGCCTGCTGCCGTGGAAGCGAGGGCGCCATCTTGTTTGTTTTCGTCTCATCCCACACACACACACACACACACACACACACACACACAAATCCCAGTTACGGGAAGCAGCGCGCGGGGGGAAATCCCACTGAATCCGTGGTTACGTCAGCGCGTCAGCTGAGAACAGAGTGACCTGAGAGCCGACCAATCAGAGGGCAGGACAGAGGCGAAGAGGCGGGGCTAGCTTCACCTTGAGAAGACAGGTTCAGGTGTTATACACTATCACATACACACTGCTCTTAAGCATCACAAACCATTAAGTTTATTAAAGGAATACTTCACCCATACGGAACCAGCGTTCTATCATTATAAAATCACTATTATAATATAATGAATTAGGTTTTTCTTCCCTCAGTCTTCCCTTGGCCCAGCTGTCCTGTTAATCCCATGTGTGACAACAACACGCATGGTAAAATGTAGGGTTTGACAGTGAGACCATAAAACACTCTTTCTGCCTTTTCTCAGGCTAAGATGATCCGATTTAATTTTTTTTTTTGCACATTTATACTACATAGGATCTCAGAGTTCAATACACCTTCATATTCCCACTGGTGAAGTAGGGCTTTAACCTCCTCTGTCTCTCTCTCTCTCCCTCCCTCTCTCTCTTTCTCTTTCTCTCTCTCCC
>CM049404.1:33737500-33740000 GCA_026929865.2 Hyperoplus lanceolatus | reverse complement strand
TCGTGTGAATGTCGATAGTTAGCTGCTGCTATCGGTGTATGAATGTGTGTGTGAATGGTAACGTGGGAAAGGAAAACAGGTCTCCCTTGATAAAGAGTCTCCGGTCTCAATGGGATTTACCTGTAGAAATAAAAGGTTAAAGAAAAAAAGAAAAACTTTATGTCATTCGGGCGGCTTTGGCGAAGTGTGTAGGGCGGTCGACCCTCAACTACAGGGTCGGTGGTTCGATCCCCCGTCTCCCCGCCACATGTCCGAGTGTCCCTGGGCAAAGAGACACTGAACCCTAAATGTCTCCTGATAGTTAGCTTGCACCCTGCGTGGTAGCTGCTGCTGCTATCGGTGTATGAATGTGTGTGTGTAATGGTAACGTGGGAATGGGAACAGGTCTCCCTTGTAAGAGAGTCTCCGGTCTCAATGGGATTTACCTGTATGAATAAAAGGTTAAAGAAAAATAGATGGCTGTAACTTCTCTTGTATGACAGCTGCAGCTCAAATCTCCACAAAGCGTTTAGAAGACTGTCAGGTTCCCTGCCTGCTGCCTTTGTCTCTTCACGCTCCTTGATGAGGAAACAGTTTGAACAAGAATTTTCTTGACAAAATTTCAAATGTAGAACCAATTTGATTTAAGTGTGAACCGAGCCGGCCGGTTCTACAGTGGGTTCTGAAAAGCCCAAAGGTCATGTGGAGGTCAGCGTCTCTCTCTCTCTCTCTCTCTCTCTCATCCTCTACTTCTTCTTCTCCTCTTTCCGTCTCTCCATCAGGAGAACCAACCAGGACTGAGACGGAGCAGTCGGGCATTTGAGGGGAAAATCTTAAGAATTGCCAAAAAATTCTCAAGGAAAAATGTCTGTCTAGTTTACTAATCCATCTTCATCCACAAGTTCAGTTTTTTTACATGGATTTGAAACATTGCATTGAATAAACAAGGCCTGACTTTGCATTGAATAAACAAGGCCTGACTTTGCATTGAATAAACAAGGCCTGACTTTGCATTGAATAAACAAGGCCTGACTTTGCATTGAATAAACAAGGCCTGACTTTGCCTTGTTCATGTGTGGAATGGATCCAAGCATCAGCCTCTAGGTTGAGATAGTCTCATGACATTCTGACGGCTTCATCTCATGTTCATAAATTCAAAAATAAATACTTTCTTCTCTGAGGTTGAATATTATTTCAACTTATTTGTTTGTGCATGATGTAAGCTAAACCTGGCTATGATACATTACTGCTATGTGTACAACATTTATCTATCTATCTATCTATCTATCTATCTATCTATCTATCTATCTATCTATCTATCTATCCATCCATCCCCCTTGATAACTAAACCTCATGATCCTACTCTATACAAAATCATCTATCTATCTATCTATCTATCTATCTATCTATCTATCTATCTATCTATCTATCTATCCATCCATGTGCCCCTCTTTGATGTAGGCTAAACCTGGCTATGATACACTACTGCTATGTGTGCAAAAAATAATTGTAAAAAGAGAAAATGCTTTACTGACTCGTGTGTGAGAGATCAAAGTTATTTCTTCTGGTTAACAAACGGTTGCTCTTATCTGCCTTTGTGTTTTAGGTTTGTTCAATATAAGTATAAATACATCTGTCTGTCTGTCTGTAGGTCCAACTATCTATCTATCTATCTATCTATCTATCTATCTATCTATCTATCTATCTATCTATCTATCTATCTATCTATCTATCCATCCATCCATGTGCCCCTCTGTAAAACAAATATGTAAACCTACATCAGTTTTTTGTCCATCTCCAGTCTTTGTATTCCAAGAGTTGAATCCGTTTCAGAAGCAAAACATCCACAGAGCAGGACAGAGCAGGACAGAGCAGGACAGAGCAGGACAGAGCAGGACAGAGCAGGACAGAGCCGATAGTAATCCACAGTTTGGTTCATCTGGGTCCAACTGAAGAAGGTTCAAAATCCACGAAGAAAAAGACAAAAGTTCCAACGCAAACAAATCTCAACTTCAACTGAAACGGTTTAGACTGTTAGTCATTTAAACTGCGTCTGCTGCTCTGTCACGTCCTCACAAGACTCTCTCCTTTCATTCCAGAGATCTGTCTGTCCCAATCAGACACACACACACACACACACACACACACACACACACACACACACACACACACACACACACACACACACACACACACACACACACACACACACACACACAGCTCCACACTGTAAAAATAAAGATGTTGGAAAACCTTTCATTTTCAAGGCAACTTTCTGCACGAGGTGTTTGAGTTCTAAAGCTAAAACTAAACTCTTAAAGCTATAGTGCGTAACTTTTACATATCAATGAAGGTCTGTTACATTCAAGCCATCGCCATAGATGCACTGACAGTGTTGTTGAAATGACTCAGAATGAGGGGTGACAGAAGTGACGCACCATAGCTTTAAGTTTGAAGGAAAATTGCTAACATCTGAGCCAACTAATGTTCTTCTAGTTAAGATAACTTATCACTTGTCTGC
>CM049404.1:33730000-33735000 GCA_026929865.2 Hyperoplus lanceolatus | reverse complement strand
TGTCAAAATCAGTGAATATCTCCTCATGATCCACTACCTGTCTGTCTGCTACCTGTCTGTCTCCTCATGATCCACTACCTGTCTGTACTGTGTGTCTGTCTCCTCATGATCCACTACCTGTCTGTACTGAGTGAATATCTCCTCATGATCCACTACCTGTCTGTACTGTGTGTCTGTCTCCTCATGATCCACTACCTGTCTGTACTGTGTGTCTGTCTCCTCATGATCCACTACCTGTCTGTACTGAGTGAATATCTCCTCATGATCCACTACCTGTCTGTACTGAGTGAATATCTCCTCATGATCCACTACCTGTCTGTACTGAGTGTCTGTCTCCTCATGATCCACTACCTGTCTGTACTGTGTGTGTACTGGAAACATATCCAGTGTTAATACACAGCCTAGGCTCTGTAAACTGATATGTAGCTAGCTATGGTGGGCCTTCTTTGTTTACATAGCTGTTTACAGAGACTAGGCTGTGTATTAACACCACACAATACAGACAGGTAGCGGATTGTGACATTACACTTTCCCTGCGTTCCAAATCTCATACTCTTTCTTTTTCCTACACTACATACTAAAGTACAGAAGAGTTTTAGTCTTTTTCCTACACTACATACTAAAGTACAGAAGAGTTTTAGTCTTTTTACTACACTACATACTAAAGTACAGAAGAGTTTTAGTCTTTTTACTACACTACATACTAAAGTACAGAAGAGTTTTAGTCTTTTTACTACACTACATACTAAAGTACAGAAGAGTTTTAGTCTTTTTACTACACTACATACTAAAGTACAGAAGAGTTTTAGTCTTTTTACTACACTACATACTAAAGTACAGAAGAGTTTTAGTCTTTTTACTACACTACATACTAAAGTGCAGAAGAGTTTTAGTCTTTTTACTACACTACATACTAAAGTACAGAAGAGTTTTAGTCTTTTTACTACACTACATACTAAGGGGCACTTTACACTGTGAAAACGTGACAGTTTTCCAGTTTTTGGTTTAAAAAAAAACCCCGTTCAGACACAATTTATCTGACATCTTCACCCGTACACATGTTTTCAGAGCAAACGGGCCGAAATCGCTGTAGAAGCAGTGTAGCAGCCATGCCAAGCCAATAGTCAGCGGTGACACAGCCTAGGAGATAGCTCTTCCAGTACAATTTGATGCATAAAACCTTACTGTAACCAAAAATGAATGCCACTAACGTTCATAAAGCGGTTGGTGTAAGCTTGGGGTTACAAGTATTGTAAATGACAAGCTTTCTGTCCTCTTATTTCACCGCATTGAACTCGTAAAAACAGAAGACTTGCTGATAGTGAAGGGGCTTCGTGAGCGGATACCTTCCTGTTAGTCGTACTTCAAAATAAAAGTCAACTCACGTGTGTCCAGTGAAATGCTATTAATGTTTAGCCAGTGAAATGCTTTTACTGTGAAGCCGTAGCCTTAATGCTCCTTTTGTTGAACAGTAACTTAACCGCTGCGCGCTGAACTATGGATACTGTTTTTTAATGTAGAGAGAGCCGTGTCCCTGGCATATAGAAGTGGTACACGTTTATTTGGCTAGAAAAACCGGCAGAGCACAAATCTTTCCCCAGACAGTGGCCGGTGGTCTCAATAACTTACTAATCGCTTAGACTAAATTGGCGAGTGTTAGGCTATATTTTAGCCCTGCACGTCACTCTCCGCTGATCACAGTGATGGTGCCGTGGAGACACCGTTCATGTTGTCTTCTAACTTTATAACTCGCTTGTGTTGTGGGTATTTTGACAGCAAATGTTATAGACTACGCATGTGTGAGGGTGGAGCCGTGACGTCAGCGTTATCAGGGGAAATGGTTTCGGTGTTTACAGGAAACCAAAACCGTTAAGTTTTCCAAAAAATCCTCCCTGGGAGGTGATCTCAAAAACCTGCGGTTTCATGCCTGCGTTTGCTGTTTTCCTGTAAATGATATAGTGCAACCGCGGGAATTTTTCCGCGTTTGCACCGTTTCGTGTTGTCGTGTAAAGTGCCCCTAAAGTACAGAAGAGTTTTAGTCTTTTTACTACACTACATACTAAAGTACAGAAGAGTTTTAGTCTTTTTCCTACACTACATACTAAAGTACAGAACAGTTTTAGTCTTTTTACTACACTACATACTAAAGTACAGAAGAGTTTTAGTCTTTTTACTACACTACATACTAAAGTACAGAAGAGTTTTAGTCTTTTTACTACACTACATACTAAAGTACAGAAGAGTTTTAGTCTTTTTACTACACTACATACTAAAGTACAGAAGAGTTTTAGGGCCACAGTCAGGAGAAAAAAAAATCAGATAAGGAAGATTTTTTTTTCATTATGTCGAGAAATGTCAAGAATAAAGACGAATACTCCAAAATGCTATTGGAGTTAGTGGGGCATTTATGTATCACACACACACACACACACACACACACACACACACACACACACACACACACACACACACACACACACAGGGAAGTATGGGGATTGGAACACATGACATCATTTACCTTCGGGTCTTCCACTAGAACACTACAGACCAATGGGGCGGAGCGGCGAGTACGAGGCAATGCATTGTGGGTAGAATGAATGACCGTAGTGGAACCAGGAAGCAGCGATGCATTGTGGGTAGAGTGAATGACCGTAGTGGAACCAGGAGTCACTGATGCATTGTGGGTCGGACTGGGCTGCAGTGTGATGTCACAGCTGTTTACTGTGCTGCTCAGGAGACTGTCTACACTCCAACCTGAAGAAACATACAGTCAGGAGTGAGTGAGTGTGTGTGTGTGTGTGTGTGTGTGTGTGTGTGTGTGTGTGTGTGTGTGTGTGATGTGTGTGTGTGTGTGTGTGTGTGTGTGTGTGTGTGTGTGTGTGTGTGTGTGTGTGTGTGTGTGTGTGTGTGTGTGTGTGTGTGTGTGTGTGTGTGTGTGTGTGAGTGAGCTTTTTTTCAAAACTACAACATTAGTTTTTTTTTCTCAATACTCTGAACCAAAAATCTCAACTTCTAAAGCACTTAGATCAACTAAACTTTCCATAATCATTCTCAGCACTATTCTGAAGGTTATTACAGAAGGATTTGTTCATATGTTGTTCACTGTCTGATTTATGAGACATTTTATTCTTAAAAACATGCTGAAAATGTATTTTTTAGTACCTGTACATAGTATTTTTTTATGTGCTGTAACAATCAGGAGTGTGTGTGTGTGTGTGTGTGTGTGTATGTGTGTGTGTGTGTCAGTGTATCTATATGTGTGTGTCTGTCTGTCTGCGAGCGTGTACAGACAGACAGACAGACAGACAGACAGACAGACACGGACCGATCATGGAGAGGTGAGACAGGTCTTTCTCTGTGATGTCAGAGACCAAAGTGATGTCATCATCCTCTTCTTCTTCTAATGCACTCAGCTCCTGCCGTCCCCGGCCCACTGGACGCTGGAATATTAAGAATGAAAAATTAAATAATTAATTAAATTGTCTATTTTAAAAAAAGCAAAAACTGCCCCAGAAAATATCGAAAAAATTGGTTTTACTTTTATTTTATTACTCTCCCTCTCTCCCTCCCTCCCTCCCTCTCTCTCCTCTCTCTCCCCCTCCTCCCTCCCTCTCTCTCCCTCCTCCCTCCCTCCCTCCCTCTCTCCCCTCCTCCCTCCCTCCCTCCCCTCCCCCCCCTCTCCCTCCCTCTCCCTCCCTCCCTCCTCTCTCCCCCCTCCCTCCCCCTCCCCCTCCCTCTCCCTCCCCTCCTCTCTCCCTCCCCCCTCCCCCCCCTCCCCCCTCCCTCTCCTCCTCTCTCTCCCTCCCCCTCCCCCCCTCTCCCTCTCTCTCTCTCCCTCCCTCTCTCCCCTCTCCCTCCCTCCCTCTCCCTCCCTCTCCCTCCTCTCTCTCTCCCTCCCTCCCTCTCTCCTCCCTCCCTCCCTCCCTCTCTCCCTCCCTCCCTCTCTCCCTCCCTCCCTCCCTCTCCCTCTCTCTCCCTCTCTCTCTCCCCTCCCCCCCCTCTCTCCCTCCCCTCTCTCTCCCTCCCTCCCCCCTCCCTCCCTCCCCCCCTCCCTCTCTCTCCCTCCCTCCCTCTCCCTCCCTCTCCCTCCCTCCCTCTCCCCCCCCCTCCCTCCCCCCTCTCTCCCCCCCCCCTCTCCCTCCCTCCTCCCTCCCTCCTCCCCCCCTCCCTCTCCCCCTCCCTCTCTCTCCCTCCCCTCTCTCCCTCCCTCTCCCCTCCCTCCCTCTCTCCCTCCCCTCCCTCTCTCCCTCCCTCCCTCTCTCCCTCCCTCCCTCTCTCCCTCCCTCCCTCCCTCTCCCTCCCTCCCTCCTCCCTCCCTCCCCCTCCCTCCCTCCTCTCTCCCTCCCTCCCTCCCTCCCTCTCCCTCTCTCTCCCTCCCTCCCCCTCTCCCTCCCTCCCTCCCTCCCTCTCCTCTCCCTCCCTCCCTCTCTCTCCCTCCCTCTCTCCCCTCCCTCTCTCCCTCCCTCCCCCCCTCTCCCTCTCTCTCCCTCCCTCTCCCTCCCTCTCTCTCTCCCTCCCTCTCCCTCCCTCCCTCCCTCTCTCTCTCTCTCTCTCCCTCCCTCTCTCTCCCTCTCTCCCTCCCTCTCTCTCTCCCTCCCTCTCTCCCTCCCTCCCTCCCCTCCCTCTCTCCCTCCCTCCTCTCTCTCCCTCCCTCCCTCCCTCCCTCCCTCCCTCCCTCCCTCTCTCTCCCTCCCTCTCCTCTCCCCTCCCTCCCTCTCCCTCCCTCCCTCCCTCCCTCCCCTCCCTCCCTCTCCCTCCTCTCCCTCCCTCTCTCTCCTCTCTCTCCCTCTCCCCGTGGACCTTATAAATAATATATTATAATAAAAGTACAACATATTTTTAAAAAAAGCTGCTCTCACCTTCACATCCAGCTGATTCCCCGTCTCCTTCTGTCGCTCTGCAGAGACACAGACAGACAGACAGACACAGACAGACACAGACAGACAGAAAGACACAGACAGACACAGGCAGACACACAGACAGACACACAGGCAGACACA
>CM049404.1:33702500-33722500 GCA_026929865.2 Hyperoplus lanceolatus | reverse complement strand
AAGGGGCCACTGGAGCCAGGAAACTAAAACCAAACATGTCAACTTCTAAAGCACTTACATCAAATAAACTAAATCACTTGTTGTCTAAATCAGTGAATATCTCCTCATGATCCACTACCTGTCTGTCTCCTCATGATCCACTACCTGTCTGTCTCCTCATGATCCACTACCTGTCTGTCTCCTCATGATCCACTACCTGTCTGTCTCCTCATGATCCACTACCTGTCTGTCTCCTCATGATCCACTACCTGTCTGTCTCCTCATGATCCACTACCTGTCTGTCTCCTCATGATCCACTACCTGTCTGTCTCCTCATGATCCACTACCTGTCTGTCTCCTCATGATCCACTACCTGTCTGTCTCCTCATGATCCACTACCTGTCTGTCTCCTCATGATCCACTACCTGTCTGTACTGTGTGTGTGCCTATAGGCCTAAAATACACGTTTACAGATGGATTATTTGTTTCGGCCACAGTATATAAGCACACACAGTACAGACAGGTAGTGGATCATGAGGAGATATTCACACAGTACAGACAGGTAGTGGATCATGAGGAGATATTCACTCAGTACAGACAGGCAGTGGATCATGAGGAGATAATCACACAGTACAGACAGGTAGTGGATCATGAGGAGACAGACACACAGTACAGACAGGTAGTGGATCATGAGGAGACAGACAGGTAGCAGACAGACAGGTAGTGGATCATGAGGAGACAGACAGGTAGCAGACAGACAGGTAGTGGAACATGAGGAGATATTCACACAGTACAGACAGGTAGTGGATCATGAGGAGATATTCACTCAGTACAGACAGGTAGTGGATCATGAGGAGACAGACAGGTAGCAGACAGACAGGTAGCAGACAGACAGGTAGTGGATCATGAGGAGACAGACAGGTAGCAGACAGACAGGTAGTGGATCATGAGGAGACAGACAGGTAGCAGACAGACTGGTAGTGGAACATGAGGAGATATTCACACAGTAAACAGGTAGTGGATCATGAGGAGATATTCACTCAGTACAGACAGGTAGTGGATCATGAGGAGATATACAGTAGAGACAGACAGGTAGCAGAAGACAGGTAGTGGATCATGAGGAGACAGACAGGTAGCAGACAGACAGGTAGTGGATCATGAGGAGACAGACAGTGAGACAACAGGTAGTGGAACATGAGGAGACAGACAGGTAGCAGACAGACAGGTAGTGGATCATGAGGAGACAGACAGGTAGTGGATCATGAGGAGATAGACAGGTAGCAGACAGACAGGTAGTGGATCATGAGGAGACAGACAGGTAGCAGACAGACAGGTAGTGGACTACAGGTGCATCTCACAAAATGATCATTAAAAGTTCAATTGTAAAATACAACATCTACTGTTCTTTCCCACAGGCTAATTGTTTCCCATTTACCTGCTCAGGTGACACAGCGTGAACCCCAGCGCCATGACGCTCTGGCTCTCTGACGTCATGTCTCTGCAGCGCGTGTCCAGCTGGTCCAACGCACGCGCCCAGCAGCCTCCGGTGCGTGAACGAGAGGCGAGTTGACGCATGCGCCTGAGCTCCGTCCGGCCGCGCTCAGTGTCGGAGTCAGAGCCGGCGGAGGGAGACCAGAGAGCGGCCAACAGAAACAGAAACATAGCGGCGGTGGTGGTTGTGGTGGTAAAGGAGGCCGCCATGTTTGATATTTACCTGGGTCCGATGGGCCAATCAGGAGACAGATATACACCTGGGTAAAGGTCACGGAGGGGTCACTACTCTGACGTCACAGCTGCTCAGAATTAGACTGATTTTAAACCTGCAGTGTGTAGAATTTTGGGTTTTATTTCCAAGCAGATTTTGTAGAAAGTAATTATAATATCCATGAGTACATTTAATTTAGTGCATAATAGCTGATTTTTTTTTTATTATTATTTATTTTTCCCTTAGAAAGGGTCTCATATATGTCCATATTTCTGCATATTTTGGACCAAGGCCTTGTGCCGCCATCTTGAAAGTGTCATAATTGGAATGTCATCAGGTGCATTGTTTAAAATGTAGAATTGTTCTTGTCCTTGAAGGCCACTGTAGCTTCTGTTATTATTCTAAAGGGGTGGGGTTACCCAGGGAGCGTTGCATTCTAGAACTTTGTAGAACTTTCTTGATGATGTCATATTACACACTGCACCTTTAAAGGTTTTACTATTTTTGACCAATTAGCTTGTCTTTTTCTCTCTAAGATATATGCAGTATACTTTTGGAGAAATAGGAAGAATTTTTCAATAAAGTTAATTGAAACAGGTTGGGGTTAGTTACTTTTCCTGAGAAACGATGATGCTGTCACTGCCTCTCTTCATCTGGGCTTTAGAGACAGAGAACTTTAAACATATCGTGTGATTATTTTAATCACAAACCAGAGACCTACGGAGTCTCCAGAACGGATGTCCACGATCAGCTGTTTGAATTTGAATTTGAATTTGAATTTGAATTTTCTATTTTCTTTCAGACACATCAAAAACAAAACTAAACTAAATGAAAAGCATAAAAATACAATAAACAAAATGTAAGTTTAAAGGTGCAGTGTGTAATATGACATCATCAAGAAAGTTCTACAAAGTTCTAGAATGCAACGCTCCCTGGGTAACCCCACCCCTTTAGAATAATAACAGAAGCTACAGTGGCCTTCAAGGACAAGAACAATTCTAAATTTTAAACAATGCACCTGATGACATTCCAACTATGACACTTTCAAGATGGCGGCACTAGGCCTTGGTCCAAAATATGCAGAAATATGGACATATATGAGACCCTTTCTAAGGGAAAAAATAATAATTCCAAACATTTTTTTCAGCTATTATGCACTAAATTAAATGTACTTATGGATATTATAATTACTTTCTACAAAATCTGCTAGGAAATAAAACCCAAAATTCTACACACTGCAGCTTTAAAAAAGGATTTGCAATAAAAATAATAAAATAAATAATAAAGTAATGTTTTACATGTTTTATAATATTTTTAGATTAAACAGTTTATAACATGTTTTTATTTAATAAGCTTAATCTATTTATGATGGAAGAAGGATCTAGAAGATAAACAGTTGCTGAATTTCTAGCGCTGACTATTTATTATAATAATGAATGTGTTACAGTGTGTGTGTGTGTGTGTGTGTGTTACAGTGTGTGTGTGTGTGTGTGTGTGTGTGTGTACAGTGTGTGTGTGTGTGTGTGAGTTTCCATTAACACAGCTGTTCATTCTTTCCATCCAACTGTAAAATTCCTCTGCCTTTAAATCAGTCTGCATGTTGCTCTGTGTGTGTGTGTGTGTGTGTGTGTGTAAAATATCTAGTTGGAATTTTTCTAACAGATATATCACTTTGATTTGCGATAGGATTATAATCACCAGATCTTTTGTAAAAACTTTAAGTCCAAGAGACGCACACGCTGTCTCACTTGCAAAAACTTTCTTAAAATATATATTTATTCAGTGGCAAAATGTCGGGGCTAGACTTTAATCAGGCTAAAAACAAACCAAAATGTTGAAATATTATTATTTATCATTACTTCTATAATGGACAATATTCACCTCGATCTGATGCTGTTACACATCAGCCCAGTGGGTGGCAGCTATGCATATTGGGATGTCTGCAGTGCCAGGAATGCAAAAACCTGTTCATTTTCTAGATTATCATTTGTCCCAGCCTCCTTTGAGCTGACAAACAATGTGCAATAGGTTAGCACTTAAAGACCTACTTCACCGGTTGGAATATGAATCTGTGATTGTGTCTGTGTTTGTGTTCTGTTGTACCGTGTGTATGTAAGAAACCAATGATGTGGGGCCGCTCCGGTGGTGTAGTGGATAGAGCGTGTACCATATTGGCTCCGGCCTTCGTTGCAGTGGTCGCGGGTTCAAATCCGACCCGTGGACCTTTACTGCAGGTCATCCCCCCTCTCTCTCTGTCTCCCCATTTCAACTCTGTACTGTCTAATAAAGCTCTCTCTCTGTCTGTCTGTCTGTCTCCCCATTTCAACTCTGTACTGTCTAATAAAGCTATCCCACTCTCTCTCTGTCTGTCTCCCCATTTGCTCCGTCTGTGTGATTTACCTTTATCATATAATATCAGTTTGTATGTTAAAGGTGCAGTGTGTAATATGACATCATCAAGAAAGTTCTACCAAGTTCTAGAATGCAACACTCCCTGGGTAACCCCACCCCTTTAGAATAATAACAGAAGCTACAGTGGCCTTCAAGGACAAGAACAATTCTAAATTTTAAACAATGCTCCTGATGACATTCAAACTATGACACTTTCAAGATGGCTGCACTAGGCCTTGGTCTAAGATATGCATTAATATGGACATATATGAGACCCTTTCTAAAAAATGTTTCAGCTATTATGCACTAAATTAAACGTACTTATGGATATTATAATTACTTTCTACAAAATCTGCTAGGAAATAAAAACCCAAAATTCTACACACTGCAGCTTTAATGTGAGACAGGCAAAATCATTGTTATTCAAGAACTGGTAAATTTATAGATTTCTGTCTATTTAGCATTTAGCTTCCACAACATGGGGGTGCTCGCGGTGAAGTGGTTAGACCCCCCCGGACCCCCTCACGGTAAAATGGTAAATGGACTTGTATAGCGCTATATCTCCGTTTATCACAGACCCAAAGCGCTTTACATTGTTTTTTGTACACATTCACCCAGTCACACACACATTCATACACCGATAGCAGCAGCTACCACGCAGGGTAGGCTTAGCACTAGGGTGCTAAGCTAACTAAGCTAACTATCGGGAGCAATTCGGGGTTCAGTGTCTTGCCCAGGGACACTTCGACATGTGGCGGGGAGACGGGGGATCGAACCTCCGACCCTGCACACCAGAGGCGAACTTCCTACCCACTTCGCCACTGCCGCCCCCAAAGACTCATAGAGTCTCAGTCCTCTTCACAGCAGACCCGGGTTAGAATCCAGCCCGGGTCGTTCTCTGCATGTCATTCCCCTCTCTGTCTGTCTGTCTGTCCTCTCCTCTTCACAGCAGACCCGGGTTAGAATCCCCCGGGTCGTTCTCTCTTCTTCCCTCTCTTCTGTCTTCTTCTTCTTCTCTTCTCTCTGACACATTTCATCTCATCATTTCATCTTGAAAATTGCCGCAAATAAAAAAAAAGAATAATCTTATTTCATGTATTCAGTTCGGACACAGCACTACTGTGATCATATGGACCTGTGTGTTATATAAAGTTGAATGGGCTGGTGGGAAGGGGCCAACCAGTAACCATGAGGTCTCTGGTTCCTCCTCCCAGTGACCATGAGGTCTCTGGTTCCTCCTCCCAGTAACCATGAGGTCTCTGGTTCCTCCTCCCAGTAACCATGAGGTCTCTGGTTCCTCCTCCCAGTAACCATGAGGTCTCTGGTTCCTCCTCCCAGTGACCATGAGGTCTCTGGTTCCTCCTCCCAGTGACCATGAGGTCTCTGGTTCCTCCTCCCAGTAACCATGAGGTCTCTGGTTGGATCCCCGGCACCGGACAGGAGGGTGTTAGTAGTAAAACTAGTGGTGGCTGCTATTACATCTACGGTGCCCACCATCTCTACCATTGTGTCCTTGAGCAAGACACTTAAGCCCAAACTGCTCCAGGGGCGCTGTACTATGGCTGACCCTGTGTGAGGACCACCTCTGGAGTGTGTCTGTCTGTCTGTCTGTCTGTACTATGGCTGACCCTGTGAGGACCCCCTCTGGAGTCTGTCTGTCTGTCTGTCTGTCTCTGTCTGGTGACCCTTGGGACCCCCTGTTTCTGTCTGTACTATGGCTGACCCTGTGTGAGGACCCCCTCTGGAGTCTGTCTGTCTGTCTGTCTGTACTATGGCTGACCCTGTGCCCCTCTGGAGTCTGTCTTCTTCTGTCTATGGCGACCCTGTGTGAGGACCCCTCTGGAGTCTGTCTGTCTGTCTGTACTGTCTGACCCTGTCTGAGGACCCCCTCTGGAGTGTGTCTGTCTGTCTGTGCTATGGCTGACCCTGTGTGAGGACCCCCTCTGGAGTCTGTCTGTCTGTACTATGGCTGACCCTGTGTGAGGACCCCCTCTGGAGTCTGTCTGTCTGTCTGTCTGTACTATGGCTGACCCTGCGCTCTGACCCCCTCTGGAGTCTGTCTGTCTGTCTGTACTATGGCTGACCCTGTGTGAGGACCCCTCTGGAGTCTGTCTGTCTGTCTGTACTATGGCTGACCCTGTCTGAGGACCCCCTCTGGAGTGTGTCTGTCTGTCTGTGCTATGGCTGACCCTGTGTGAGGACCCCCTCTGGAGTGTGGGAACTTGAGAGGGGAGATGAGGAAAGACGAATTTCAATGTGACCCATTGACTAATAAAGTAACTTAACTTAATTGAAATTGAATATTAATTATAATCATGTCATTTTTAAGCCCCTTTCTTTAAAACCATGAGGTGCAGCGAATGTTTCAAGATAATAATTGAGACGGACACACACACATCAGGGGACAACAAACGCTTTTTTAGTTTTAGAAGTAAAAATAAGAAAAACAGGTAAAAACTAGTCTTGTCTACAGCGACAGTGTATTGGAGTTTTCCATTGAATAGTCATCTTCAATATTTCAATATTAGCAACTAGATGAAGAAGTCACCACACACACAATCACTACTAAGAATCTAGAAACACAACAGGGCGGCTTGGCTGGACATGATGGCTGCTGCTGCTGGCAAGACGCACGATATAATTATAGGCACTAAACTCTGTGTAACATGCAGTATGGAGGAGGAAGGGTACTGAGGGATCTATGCCGGGGTGAGTCCAGTGTGTTTGTGTGCGTTTGAGTGTGTGTGTGTGTGTGTGTTTGAGTGTCTGTCTGTGTGTGTTTGAGTCCAGTCTGTGTGAGTGTGAGAGTGTGTGTGTGTTTGAGTCCAGTCTGTGTGAGTGTGAGTGTGTGTGAGTGTCTGTCTCTGTGTGTGTGTGTGTGTGTGTGTTTGAGACCAGTCTGTGTGAGTGTGTGTGTGTGAGTGTGTGAGTGTCTGTCTGTCTGTGTGTGTGTGTGTGTGTGTGAGCGTGTGTGTGTGTGTGTGTGTGTGTGTGTGTGTGTGTGTGTGTGTGTGTGTGTTTGAGTCCAGTCTGTGAGTGTGTGTGAGTGTCTGTCTGTGTGTGTGTGTGTGTGTGTGTGTGAGACCAGTCTGTGTGAGTGTGAGAGTGTGTGTGTGTGTGTGTGTGTGTGTGTGTTTGAGACCAGTCTGTGTGAGTGTGAGATTGTGTGTGAGTGTGTGTGTTTGAGTCCAGTCTGTGTGAGTGTGAGAGTGTGTGAGAGTGTGTGTGAGTGTGTATTTGTGAGTGAGAGTGTGTGTGTGTGTGTCTGTGTGTTCAGTGTTTGTGTGTGTGTGGGGGGTTTGATTTGAGCAGCTGCATGTTTGACAGACAGCATGCTAGGTTGGCTGGGAACGCAGAGGGGCGGGGTCCATTCATCTTGGAAGGTTCGATAACGTAACAACCACGCATGACGTAATAGCAACCTTTAATGAAACGCATAACGTGAGTTTTTCGCCCATAATGTAGGCTTCCAACTTCATACATTTAGTTAGAGTATGTAGCTACGAGGAACTTTTAAATATCTCTGAAACAGTCTCATTTTTCCTCTGATGATCATAAATTACATGTAACAGCAAACGAGACCATCAGTGCAAAGAATGCTATTTTTATATAGTTTTTCTTAATGCCTTTGTCATGGGTATATACGGTCACCCAGGAACAACAGCTGGCGTGGTAAAAACACTACCGCTTTTGTCCAAGGGGGGGGCGCTAAAATCAACACAATCTAGAAAGTTCCACGTAGCCAGATTAAATTAAATAATGCGTAGTTGTTACGTTAACTGGACACGGTAACGTCAGGTGACTTATTATAACGAGGCACATGAATCGATCCGGGATGAAGACATTCACTTATTGGAGTTTTTTTTATTATTTCTTCTGTTGTTTTCGGGGGGAAAAAGCTAATTTTTTTCCAAAACGTCGTTGCTAAAGTGCAAAAGCTAATTCCCGCCGCAGAAGTTTATAGTTTATCGCTAGTAGTGTGTCAGTTGGTCCGGACATGAGAGCTGAAGGAGTCAATGTATCTTGAAAAAGTCAAGCTGTCAGAAGAACTATTATCCCCCACCCCCCCAACAGGATGTTTTAAAGGTGCAGTGTGTAATATGACATCATCAAGAAAGTTCTACAAAGTTCTAGAATGCAACGCTCCCTGGGTAACCCCACCCCTTTAGAATAATAATAGAAGCTACAGTGGCCTTCAAGAACAAGAACAATTCAAAATTTTAAACAATGCACCTGATGACATTCCAACTATGACACTTTCAAGATGGCGGCACTAGGCCTTGGTCCAAAATATGCAGAAATATGGACATATATGAGAGCCTTTCTAAGGGGAAAAAAAATAATTCAAAACATTTTTTTTTAGCTATTATGCACTAAATTAAATGTACTTATGGATATTATAATTACTTTCTACAAAATCTGCCAGGAAATAAAACCCAAAATTCTACACACTGCGGCTTTAACAGACAAGTTTATTAATGTTCAGAATAGTTCCTGCATCTTGCTTTCTCTTCACATGGACCAGCTGGTTGAAGATCACACCGTGCAAAACCGAAGAACTTGAATATTTTATGTAATGCCGCAGAAAGTGTAAAATTACTATAACGTATTATTTGTCTGCAATTCCATTGGGTGGGGGAAAGAGGGGGAGGGGTTGTAGGTCTGTCTTATGTCTTCGTTGTTGTTGTATATATGTTATAAATCAATAAAAAATTGATTAAAAAAAAGCATCAAAACGTTGACTTAAAGAGAAATGTGTAGAAAGTCAGCATGTCTCTAAAAACCTTGTTAAAGGACTGCTTTTTATTTACATTCCCGTTTAGAATAATTAAATCATTGTTACTATTTAGTTTTTTAATATGAATATCATCCCGGCGTGTGCCTACGTCCCATCTTCACTGAACTGACGCCATCTTACAAATAAAAACGCAATACACTGACTCCACATAATCTATTCTGTTTTGAAAGTCACTAACGGTGTTCCACAAAGGTCATTCGTCTTACCCTGTTTATAAATAACATTATAACATCATGTATGTAACAGCAATAAATGTACCTCATTCATCAATGTTCTGTAAAATGCACTTGTATGCTGACGACACTGTGCTCTATTCCTATGCGTCTACATTGAGGGAAGCCTTAAATGTAACAATGGCGCCTCGGTCTGAATGGAAATAAAGGTAAATGATAAAGCGAAAAATCCTCATCATAAAAATTTAAAACTGACCAAAAACTACAACTCCCAGCGTGCATTTCACTCACTGAAAAACTGAGAACACTGATTTTACAAAGGGAACCTATTGTTACATCCGGCCAGGGACTGCAGATGAAAACTACCCTGCTGTCTAAATCTGGTATATTTACAGAAATGCACAAATGTCAAATACAAAATGAAGATTAAAATTGCACATAATATATTTTTCTGATTGTGTGTTGGTTTTGGTGAACATATCAGGTTGCTTGTAGTATCCCAATATTTCCCGATCTATCATATCGTCACCACTCTATCAGGGTGAGTATCATATGGACAGATTCATGCAGATACACATGCCCTAGTGAGTTTTGAAAGTTGTCCTGCATTTGGTTTAGCTGACAGTATAAAACCTTTAATATTTATTTATTTATTTACTGCATTTCTATCCAACTGAATGTCCTGTATGGATACTTATTGCATTTTCCTCCCACCAAATGTTCTGTCTCTTGTGTTTTTACTGTTGAAATGCATCACTTGAGCATTTAAACTAATTTCTTTGTATTCCTTTTTCCTATGAAATTACAATGAACCCTTTCTCATTTCTGAGTTCCTCTCCACCTCTTTCTCTCTCATGTCCAGACCAACAGCCTTTGACACACACAGGTTCATGTTTGTGACGTAGCCACAGAGCCCACAGCTGCTTTCTGGGTAAACCACTGTCTGGTTTCTTCACCCAGACATGTCAAAATAAGACATCTCTGGAGCTGTAATCTCAAAACAGTGAAACCGTGAAACCGTGGGGTTTTATCTTCAGGCTTTCACACCGGCCCTCTGCGAAGGAGCTGCTCTGTTTGAAAAGGCCCGCAGAGCGACATGCGATATACAAACTGTTTCATACATTCAACATGAAGACACAAGAACTATGTCCCACTCTCTCATTACTTAAGACTAACAAACTAACTTAAAGGTGCAGTCAGTGTTTCTGGAGAACGTTTGTTGACAAATTCACTTTTTGTCAAATCAGTGAAAATCTGGTGTTAATACACAGCCTAGGCTCTGTAAAAGGACATGTTTACAGGCGACAGTGTTCACAGTCCCTTTGCGCACACACAGTACAGACAGGTAGTGGATCATGAGGAGATATTCACACAGTACAGACAGGTAGTGGATCATGAGGAGATATTCACTCAGTACAGACAGGTAGTAGATCATGAGGAGATATTCACTCAGTACAGACAGGTAGTGGATCATGAGGAGATATTCACTCAGTACAGACAGGTAGTGGATCATGAGGAGATATTCACTGATTTAGACTCAAAGTGATTTTGACATCAAGCGTTCTCCAGAATCACTGACTGCACCTTTAAGTCGAGCTGCTGTAAAGTGGGACATTAGAAGAGATACGACAAAGCCTGAACGGAAGAATCTCTAAAACGGAAGAACAAACAAACGAGTAAATAAACGAGAAGCTTTCTTTCCTAGCACACACCTGACTCTGATTATGAGGCAGGTTGAAGGCCATGTCCACAGGTACACAGGTATGTCAGTCACCGTATCTCTCTCTCTCTCTCTCTCCGTCTCTCTCTCTCCGTCTCTCTCTCGCTCTCTCTCTGTTTGTCCTTTTGTCCACATGCAAACGTCCCAACCGGACACTGAAGCCGGAGCGTTTTGGAACCTAAACTGGTACATTTTGGGGGGAAATTGTATTTCTGTATCTGTGGGGACAGGGGAAACTGGAAGTCCCCACAATGTGTGTATAGAATCGAGTCGACATTCCCAATAAAGTGCACAAGCCAGACACTTTGTTTTGGTCCGTTAGCTGCTGCTCCGTTAGCTACTGCTAGGCTTAATGATAGTTTCCAAGGCAACCTAGCTTCACTACAACATTACTTCGCCGATCGGAGGAGAATCAATATATTCAGCATACACATGGATCCACTTTGGTTTCACTTATGCTCATTTCCAGGCTGGTTTTCATTTTGCCACTCGGTCAAGAAGTCGCCCAATGTGCAAAGCTCACAATAATAATAATTAATAATAATTGATAGGTTTTATATAGCGCTTTATTGCCTAGGCGCTCAAAGACGCTTCACAGGGTTCCTGGTTCAATTCGTTCACATACAGTCATACCGGTGGTGGTAAACTACCATAGTAGCCACAGCTGCCCTGGGGCAGACTGACGGAGGCGTGGCTGCCATTCAGCGCCTACGGCCCCTCCGACCACCACCTCAAACATACAGCAGTCATACACATTCACACCAGGCAAGGTGGGTGAAGTGTCTTGCCCAAGGACACAACAACCATGACACAGGTGGCAGAGCGGGGATCGAACCGCCAACCCTAGGATCATTGGCCAACCTGCTTAACCACCTGAGCCACAGTTACCCCTAAAATCTTCTTCTATGGTGTCTGACGTGGCACATTATCGCCTCCTAGTGGCCTCATTACTGCACTGTGTTCAGTCCTTTCTGCCTCGTCGTGTGTACTGAGAGATATTCTAGAACACCACTGTCAAACAGGATTCTTCCAAACAAAGGGGAAAATGATTATTTTAAATTATCCGTGTACGTGTGGACATGGCCTTATTAGGGTCTGATAGGAGGAAATCCAGGGCTCCTTGTTTTGTTCAAATATTTCAAACGGCTTTGGAAATGTGTCTGTCTGATTGGCTACCAGCGGGGGAGAGGGGGGGGGGTTGTGGAAGTGGGCGCAGACATAACCGACCCCCCCCTCTTTGTTTATCGAGGGCTTCATGGCAAACGGAGAACAAAAAAAAACAAAAAAAAAAAAATATTTAGATTTCTACGAAACCATTTTAAGGTGCAAACACATCTTCATAACAGGCGGGTGGGGTTAGGGGACTCACATCGTTAGAACAGGCCCGGGTGGGGTTAGGGGAGCGTCAGGCCCGGGTGGGGTTAGGGGAGCGTCAGTCGATAGGTTTAAATAAGAGAGTCAGCAGCTCGGCGATGAGTAAGGGAGCGTCAGTCAATAATATCAGTTTAAAGCTGTTTAACAAGAAAGAAACAAGAAACTATCAAAATACTAAATAAAAAAAGAGGTTATATTCCGGAAGCAACTTTTCGTTCAGAGTAATGTGTTGTTAAGCGTTAGCTCCAAACTACTCCCCCCCGCCCTCTACCCTCCCCCCCCCTCCCCACTCAGACTAGCGGGACACAACAGCTGCCTTTTGATTATATACACACACACACTTCTTTATCGGTTTTTCATCTTTGTTGGATTTTCCTAGAAAAAGACGTCCGTCCGTCCGTCCGTCCGTCCGTCCGTCCGTCCGTCCGTCCCTCGGCGTCCGGTCCACAAACGTTACAGAGTCTCCAGACAGAATCTGACATTCCTACTAGTAAAACCTTGAAGATCTATCAACGCAAACCACTGTCATAATCTGCTACTTTTACAAATGTTGACAATTCGCTTATTCTTGCAAAAAAAAATTGCCATAATTCGCAAATTCTGCAAATGCTAACAGTGATTTCCCGTCCCAACATAAACCTCTAGGGAACAGCGCAGACACCTTCCTCTTCCTCGTTGTTTTGACTCAGTCCGTCAGTCTAAAAACAATCAGCGAACCAATCAGATCCGTCAATCCGATCAGCTGACCCTCTCGCTGACCACAGTCCGTGACTCGACGGTCTCCTCGCGGCTGGGGCAGGGCACGGCGGACTGGGGCACAATGGGACCGACCCCCCCTGCCCCCCCTGGAGGTCTGGTGGCCGTGCTGTTGGCGTTGGACCCTCGATCCGCTCCTAAACCTTCTCTACTCTCCGGCACCACGACCAGCCCCGTCTCCGCTCGACTCTCCGCGCCCGACTGAAGGCCTCCTCGGTTGGGCCGCGACGTGCTCAGATCCTGGGGCTGCTCGCTCTGGACCGGGCCTTCCCCTCTGGTAGTGGTGGTCAGACTAGGGGAGGAGAGGTGATGAACATGGGCCCGTTGAAGCTCGGTGGAGGGTCTGGAAGGCTGGGTTAGGGTTTGGCTCCTCTGTTGTAGGTGTGCCTGCTGTGTTGTCGATTGGGAACAGGATTGTCTGGCTTGTTGGGGTCTGTATTGTTGCGGTTGTCTGGTGGGCTGTTGAGGCTGGGATACATGCCTGGGTTGTAAGGGAGGGGGGAGCTGCGTTCTGGATAAGGGCTGGACTCCTGTTTGGGATCTCGACTGGGGTTGAATTTGTTGCAGAGTTTGGCTTCTAGATTGCGGTTGCTGTTGTATTTGCGACTGCCTGTTCTGTGGCTGGGAGTGTTGCGATTGGAGTGCTGCGGTGGCGGCGGCGGACTGAGTGTGTGTGTGTGGATGCCTTTGCGTTTGGCTCCCGGGCGAATGGTGCATGTGTAGAATAGATGCGGGCTGAGAAGAAGGCGCATTGCGTGGTTGGATCTGGCCCCTGAGCGGAGTATGGTGGCTGCCCGATTGCGAGGGCGTTTTTTGGGGTTGACTGTGGGCTTGAGACGGGGGGTGCTCCTGGGGTCTTTGCTGGGCCTGTGTGGGTCTTTGATGGGGGAGGACATGCCTGGAAGGAGAGGGGTGTAGAGCCGGGTATCTAGAATGGGTTTGGGGTTGGCTGGGACTCGGGGGATGATGTTGCTGCGGTTGTGTTTGGGGTCGCGATGGAACAGTAGGCTGCCTCGGCTCCGGTAGAGATTGGGACTGTGGCTGTGTTTTCAGGGGTTGACTGTGGGTTGCAGAAGAAGGGGGATGGGGAGGAACAGACCTTGAGGGAGAGGGTTGGGGGGCAGGGTGTCGGGAATGGGAATGGGGTTGAGGTGGGGGTGGGGGTTGGGGTGAAACGGAAAGCTGTCCCGACTGCCCCGTAGACTTGCCCTGCGTGTGGGAGTGTTGGACTAGGAGCTTGGGAACATTCTGCACCTCGGCGGACTGTCCCGGAAGTCCAGCTTTCGGTGATTTCGGTGATTTCGGAGACTTGGGCGGTTGATCCACTGTGGAGCCAGAGGAATGTTGGTGTCTGTGGTGATGGTGGTGGTGATGGTGGTGGTGTTTGTGAGGGGGGCGGTCCTTACGTTTGTGGCCTTTCGATTGGCCGATGCTGCTGCTGCTGCTACTGGATCCCTTGTCCCCTACATCGCCTCCTGCCTCCTCGTCCGCTTGCTCTCCTGACTTCTCCTTGTGCTTGCGTCCTTTATGCGGCTTGTGTTGTCCGGATTTAGATTGGCCATCGTCGGGAGCCAATGGCGTGCTCTGCTGCTCGGTGGAGGCGGACCTTAGCTGGGGCTCTAAACCAATAGGAGCCGCCGCTGGAGTCGACTGTTGTTGTTTCTGCGGCGGACTTTCCATCTCCTCCACTGTCTCTCTCGTTTTGCGTTTTTTGATTGGAAGGGCCGTATCCATGGCCACAGCTTTGGCGGAAGACTCCTTGGCGGCCCTGTGTTTGGCCTCAGCGGCTAAAATGGCGGCGGCGGCGTAGCTACCCGGGGCGGGGGCGCTGGACGTCGAGGCAGAGACAGAAGAAGAAGCCAAAGCCGCTGTTGTGGATGTAGCCGCTGAAGCTAACGTCGATGCTAACGTCGCGGCCGGTTTTCTGCCTCGTTTCTTGGGAGCGGTTTGTGGCGGAGACGGAAGTTCTGGTTCTGATTTCCTCTTTCGACCGGGACGCGCCTTAGCAACCAGCGACGGAGACGCCACCTGGGAGGAGGGGGGGGGGGGGTTGATAAAACACAGCAATAGGTTGAATTAGTGTCAACATGTTTACATGATCAGCATATTAAGTTTCAAGATGTGACACATTATTACATCACTGAATTGATTTTATCCTGTTTTGTTGTAATCCACTAGGCGCTGGCATTCCCAGACCTGCCACTAGGCGCTGGCATTCCCAGACCTGCCACTAGCCTGGCATTCCCAGACCTGACACTAGCCTGGCATTCCCAGACCTGCCACTAGGCGCTGGCATTCCCAGACCTGCCAATAGCCTGGCATTCCCAGACCTGCCACTAGGCGCTGGCATTCCCAGACCTGCCACTAGCCTGGCATTCCCAGACCTGCCACCAGGCGCTGGCATTCCCAGACCTGCCACTAGCCTGGCATTCCCAGACCTGCCACCAGGCGCTGGCATTCCCAGACCTGCCACTAGCCTGGCATTCCCAGACCTGCCACTAGGCGCTGGCAAATTAGATTTGCTGCGCCTGTTGGTATGGACACTCTCCGTTTTTTCAAAAAGACCAGAAATCGATAAACGAACGGGGCTTACGTCACCTTGTGCATCGCTCTGATTGGTTGCAGTGCTATCCAACTGCGTGCAGTGGCATTTGAAATGCACGAGTAGGAGCCGCCCCTTGAGTTGGAAATTACTATTGATCGTGGCCAGACCCAGTGAGTGAGTGAGTGAGTGAGTGAGTGAGTGAGTGAGTGAGTGAGTGAGTGAGTGTGTGTGTGTGTGTGTGTGTGTGTCGAACTCTAGAAGCAAGCAGCAATAAGTTTGGCTCCCTTTCAATTTAGTGATAATTTAGTGATAATTTTGGTTAAAGTTAAAATTTTTGATGAAACTTGTTAAGTAGATGTATGAATATGTATAGAAGATAATTATCAAACGGCATCCAAAACAGTGGAATATTTTGTAGATTATAGTCTGTGATGAATCTGAGTATGTTGTCACAGTGAGACTGACATCTTCTGTATTTACAGAGTAAATTAAGTAATATTGTATCATAATCCTAGCTATAAACATCATTTTCAATGAGTGTTTTACATATACATAATTACATAATATATACATAATTATTATTATTTTAATTGAATATTATAAAAGCATTATATTTGTTAAAAAAGGCATTTTTCAAACTTTTCATTCATAGGTTAAAGTATGTTACCATGGCAATCAGGATACTAAAAGAAAATTTGATTTGAACATTCTAAATATTTCAGAACAAAACAAAAACAGAATCACATTCCATGGTGATCACAAGAACATAATAGAATAGTTCATGTAGTCCTGTCAGATCTTACATCAGAAAAGTGCAGAACAGGTAAATAAAATAGGCTGCATTTTTTTTTTTTTTTTTTTTTTTTTTTTTTTTTTTTTATATTAAAATAATATATGAAAGGGTCAATGTAAAATAAATAATTAGAAAAGCAGCTGTTTTGTTGGAAGTTCCAGGAATACACACACCCTGTTATGGATATAGCTCCACTGCATTGTGGGTCAGCCTCTTTAGGCAAATGCTAAGGGAGCAAACCCTGACAGAAAAGCAGTGTGCTGGCGGTGCACAATAGGCGGGCCTTAACATATCAAGGACCCGCAGCCTCCTGCAGTCAGGATGGGGACTGGTTGTCTTGGGACCACCCATGCCACTAGGTTTACCTCTTCCTGGCGAAGATAGTGCTACTGGGGAAGGCGCACCCCTCTTACACTTTAAATTTCAATGCGCAGGTATCCACTTTTGACCTAGGTGTATCTACCTTATTTTGGTTGAAGTCTGGCGGCGATGGGGCGTCTGATAACGGGGCAGGTATGAATGGACTGGGAGCTTCTAGTCAGAACCCTACACGTCAGCGGTACAGGCTAAAGGTCGCTAGCAGCTGGGACGAGTGGCAGCTGTTTCGGCAGACCCCTGTGCGACTGAGCAGCCCTATTCAGGGACCACACTGCTCACCCCTAATGGGGAAGGGCCTAGAAAAGGTGGCCTAAAAAATGCCCACTCAATATGCGCCTGAACAGGTTACCGCTCCTGTTAGGGTCATTCCACCTCTGCGGTCGAAAAACAAAAACAAATGAAAAAATGACTTGCACTTTGAAACTGGCTACATGGAACGTACGGACTCTCCTTGATACAATAGGTACTGACAGACCCCATAGAAGAACAGCATTAGTTGCTGCTGAGCTCAAGCGCTATGATATAGACATTGCCGCTTTGAGTGAGACTAGGCTCCTGGAGGATGGATCCTTAACAGAGGAAGGGATGGGCTACACATTCTTTTGGAAAGGCTACCCCTCAGGTGGTCAGCATCAGCATGGTGTGGGCTTAGCCATAAAGAACAGTTTACTGCCAAGACTCACTGAAACACCTGTTGGCATTAGTGAAAGGCTTATGACCCTCCGTATCCCCCTTGTCAAAAATCGTTTTGCCACACTTGTTAGTGCTTATGCACCAACCCTCCCATCTGAGAATGCAGACAAGGATAAGTTTTACCAGTCCCTTGACGAAGTTCTTGGTCGGATCCCTAACACTGATAAGATTCTTTTGCTTGGGGACTTTAATGCTCGAGTGGGACAGAACGACAGGGTATGGGATGGAGTACTTGGCAAACATGGTATTGGTCAGATTAATGCAAATGGCATGAGACTACTCACTCTGTGCTCTGAGCACAACTTAACAATAACAAACACACTTTTCCAACAGAAGAATAAATACAAAACCTCTTGGATGCACCCCCGCTCAAAACACTGGCACCTGATTGACTATGTCATTGTTAGACGATGTGACATCAGTGATGTAATCATCACCCGTGCCATGAGGGGTGCGGACTGCTGGACAGATCATCGTATGATTGTGGCTAAGATACGCATGACAGTTTGCCCTCCCATGCGGCGAAAAGGAAGTAACAGGAGGCAGCTGAATTGCACCCGCCTTCAGAACGAACATGTCAGAAATGATTTCCGTAGCTCTGTTGCTGGGAAACTGAAGGACATGGAGTTGTCAGTAAAGTCAGAAACTTTGGAGCAGAAGTGGACCTCCATTAGCTCTGCTCTCTATGACGCAGCAGCCCAAACAGTCGGCTTTAAGAGTAAGAATCACCAAGATTGGTTTGATGAAAACTCTGACACCATCCATGACATGCTTGAGAATATGCATAGATTGCATCGTAAAGCCCTCAGAAATCCATCCTGCAGTATTGCAAGGGAGCAATGGAAGAAAGCAAGGCAGGAAGTTCAGAGGACCACTCGGATCGCAAAGAACGAGTGGTGGGTGAAAAAGGCTGAAGAAATTCAGTATTATGCCAATATAAATGACATGCATAATTTTTACAATGCTTTAAAAACTATATATGGCCCAACAAATCGCTCTGTTACTCCTTTGAAGTCAGCAGACGGTCTGACACTTTTGAAAGATCAAAATGACATTCTGTTGAGGTGGGCCGATCATTTTGATTTCCTCCTTAATCAGGAGGCTGATGTGGACCTCACTGTTTTAGAAGAATTGCCTGATCGCCCCCAAATTGACACTCTTAATCAGCCACCAAGCTTTTCGGAGGTTCAGTCAGCTATCTGTTCCCTCAGGAACAACAAGTCTCCTGGAAATGACAAGATCCCAGCTGAGCTGCTTAAGCAGGGAGGATTCCAATGTACGAAAACTCTTTATCAGTATATCACTGAAGTCTGGACTGAAGAGAAAATTCCTCAACAATGGAAAGATGCCAACATTGTCACAATTTATAAGAACAAGGGTGATAAGGCTATCTGTGGCAATAGTAGGGGTATTTCACTACTGGCTGTGGCTGGTAAGGTCCTGGCTAAGGTGATGTTGAACAGATTGGTCAGTAACATCACAGAGTCAATGCTGCCTGAATCACAATGTGGCTTCAGAAAAAGCAGGAGTACGGTCGACATGATCTTTACAGCACGTCAACTTCAGGAGAAATGCCGGGAACAACATCAGGATGTTTTTATAGCTTTTGTCGACCTCTCCAAAGCATTTGACTCTGTTCAGAGAGAACTTCTGTGGGACATCCTCCTAAAGTTTGGCTGTCCCAAAAAATTTGTTAACATCCTCCGTCAGTTCCATGATGATATGACTGCTAGAGTGACCATGGGAGGAAAAGAGTCCGCTCCTTTCCCTGTTCGTACAGGCGTCAAGCAGGGCTGTGTCTGGCACCTGTGCTCTTTAACATATTCCTTCTCTGTGTTACTCAGCTTCTCCATAAGGAAATTGAGAATAGCAGTGGTGTGCATGTAGACTTCAGACTGGATGGAAACCTTTTAATATCAGGAGATTCCAAGCTACCACCAAACTCCTTGATGAAAGGATCCTTGAACTACAATATGCAGATGATTGCGCTCTTATTGCTAACTCTCCAGAAGAGCTCCAGTCTGTCCTTAATGCTGCAGCCAGAGCATACAGCAGGATGGGTTTAACCATCAACACCACCAAAACAGAGGTTATTTGTCAATGGAGTGCCAGCCCCCTTCCACTGTGCCTGTCTTTACTGTTGCTGATGAACAGCTATCAGTGGTACCGTCATTTAAATACCTGGGGAGTATGCTCTCCGATGACTGCAGCATTGATGAAGAGGTCCAAAACCGCATCAGGCAAGCGTCTGCTGCCTTTGGTAGACTGCGACACCGGGTCTTTCAAAACAAGGACTTAAACCTCCACACCAAGGTGTCTGTGTACCATGCTGTCTGTATCAGCACTCTGCTGTACGGCTGTGGGGCTTGGATCACTTACAGCCGCCACCTCAGGTCCCTGGAGAACTTTCACATGCGCTGTCTGCAGCGTATCCTTGGCATCACTTGGCATGATCATATTCCTCATTCTGAAATCTTCGCGAAGACCAACTGTAGAAGTATTGAGGCTCTGGTCACCCAGCACCAGCTGAGATGGCTTGGACATGTGGTAAGAATGCCCCAGGACCGACTGCCCCGCAGAGTGTTGTACGGCCAGTTAAGTCATGGCCAACGCTCGGCTGGGGGCAGAAGAAGCGCTACAAGGACCAGATGAAGACCACATTGAAGAAATGTAACATCAGCCCTGAGGACCTGGA
>CM049404.1:33682500-33700000 GCA_026929865.2 Hyperoplus lanceolatus | reverse complement strand
CAGACAGACAGACAGAGGGACAGACAGACAGACAGTCAGACAGGGGGACAGAGGGACAGACAGACGGACAGACAGACAGACAGAGGGGCAGACAGACGGACGGACAGACAGACAGACAGACAGACAGACAGACAGAGGGACAGACAGACGGACGGACAGACAGACAGACGGACGGACAGGTTCTGTGTGCGAGTCTTACTTGATCAGGTAAACGTCAAACTTCCCGGCCGACCGTCCTGATTTCCTCTGTTTCAGTTTACGAGTCCAGCCCTCAGGGAGAGACGGGTCATCGTACAGAGGCCCGCGGTCCCTGGTGAGGAGAAGACATTATTAGGCCTTTCACACCAAAATGAACCAAGAGTCAGTTCCAGGCTGGTGTTGGGGTCAGTTCTAAACTGGTTACAGCCTTATCCCAGTTATGAACCGGTAGGTTTCACATCGACCGGAGACAGCCATGGAGCCGGCAAGAGAGCAACGTCATGACGTCACTGTAAATGTGTGTGTACGTCGCCCGACGCTGCTGCTCTTGTGGCTAACGCTAAAGCTACCGCTAGCTTTAAGCACAACAACAGCTGCGAATACGTCTTATTTTTACACGTGTTAGCTCTCGCTTTGCTTTCTTAACCAAACAGGACCCATACAGCGTATTCTTGCCGGTCAATTTCATCGTTACGTTCGGTAATTATGTTATGTTTACGTCTCGTAGTAGCGGTGTTTTTAAATATGGCGGGCATGAGGTTTTAGTTGGTCTGGTTGGTCAGGATAATCCCTCCCCCGGCCGCTGGCGCAAGCGGTTCACTTCAAACCCTGCTCAATCCTGGGGTATGAGTTGAACCGGTTTTTACGGCCCGGAGCCGGCTCTCTGGCGGTGTGAAACCAAAACACTGGCTCTAACTCCGAACTAGCCCAGAACTAGCACCGATTTTGCGGCGGTGTGAAAGGCCTATATGACACCCTGCCCTTATCTATCTATCTATCTATCTATCTATCTATCTATCTATCTATCTATCTATCTATCTATCTATCTATCTATCTATCTATCTACCTACCTACCTACCTACCTACCTACCCACCCACCCATCCATCCATCCATCCATCCATCCATCTATCTATCTATCTATCTGCCCTTAGCTCGGCTGAGAAAAAACTCCCAGTAAAAAACCCTTTACCGGGATAAAAAAAAAAATGAAAAAATCTCAGGGAGAGTGGACAGAGTAAGGGATCCCTCTCCCAGGACGGACATGCTGCAATAGATGTCATATATTCTAGATGTCATATATTCTAGATGTCATATTCTCAGGCTGCTCTGTAGTGCTGTACTGTGTATATGGATCTGTGTATTTTTTCTTTTTTATTGCACTCAGACATTCACTTGTCGTTTCTCAAGACTTCTGATATTGTTATTTAATATTTATGTTTTTTTTAACCTTTATTTCTACAGGTAAATCCCATTGAGACCGAAGACTCTTTTTGCAAGGGAGACCTGTTTTCCTTTCCCACGTTACCATTCACACACACATTCATACACCGATAGCAGCAGGCTAACTATCGACATTCACACGAGGCAAGGTGGGTGAAGTGTCTTGCCCAAGGACACAACAACTATGACACAGGTGGCAGGGCGGGGATCGAACCTCCAACCCTTTGATCAATGCGCCGACCCGCTCTACCACCTGAGACACAGTCGCCCCATGTTTTGACCATGGACTGCGGCTCCTTATTTCAATGTGCTTTGTTCTGTATGTTACGTGTGTTTGTTTGCACTGTCTGTTCTTTAAAGCTGCAGTGTGTAGAATTTTGGCTTTTATTTCCTAGCAGATTTTGTAGAAAGTAATTATAATATCCGTAAGTACATTTAATTTAGTGCATAATAGCTGAATTTTTTTTAATTATTATTTATTTTTCCCTTAGAAAGGGTCTCATATATGTCCATATTTCTGCATATCTTGGACCAAGGCCTAGTGCCGCCATCTTGAAAGTGTCATAGTCGGAATGATCAATGGGTTGGAGGTTCGATCCCCGCCCTGCCACCTGTGTCATGGTTGTTGTGTCCTTGGGCAAGACACTTAAAGCTACAACGAGTAAGTCGGCACGTTGGCAACACCTTTGAACAAAAGCGGTAGTATTATTACGACGCCAGCTGTCGAGAAGCTGTTTTCTTGCTCGTACAGGGAGTGCAAGATTCAAATAATCAGGAAGCAATATGGTGCGTGTCCGTGTGTTGAAAGCGTGAGGGCACCGGACTCTTTTCGGCTCGGTGAGAGTGGTTAGTGACACAGCATCAACTAGCCTATACCTGATTGCAATGAGTTGATGCATTGTCACCTCTCACGGAGAGGTGTGTCCCCACACAAAGCGAATAAACGAGAGACGGCAGTTAGTTAGTATGGACCACGATGAGGTAATGTGTTTATGTTGTAAATAATGACTATTTCAGATGAATAATGGTCATCTGATGATGCTGGTGAGGCAAAGTAAACTTTGTTTTAGTAGGCTACCGCTCATTCATTTAGGAGTAAACACTGCAGTCTAGGTTCGCTCCGTGAAATTGTGTATACGTTGCTTGGCAACGCCCTCCCGCCCGCCTATCACTCTCCCTTTTAGCTTTTCTTCATTGCATTTTCTTTTTTTTTTCTTTGATGGTTCAGCCCCGTTATCAGTCATTATGAACAAACAACTGTCTCAAACAAGGCTCCCGCTCCCCTTCTAGGGTGACCAGATCGCATTTCCATTACTTTTCACACGTCCCGCAAATTGAGACGTTGTCCCGCATTGTTATTGAAAGTGAGCCCCCCTTTTTAAATGCGTGTTTTATAATCTGGCATTTATCCGATAGCTGTGAGGAGACAGCAGTCTCCGGTTGTCTGTGTGTGTGTTTGTCTGTGTGTGTATCGGGCTGTTGGGCTCAGTGGGCTGAGCTCTGTGCAGGTGCTGCCTGCTTCAGCGTTTACCTTCCTGTTACTTCAAAATAAAAGCCAACTCACGTTTGTCAAGTGAAATGCTGATGTGAAGCCAGTGAAATGCTTTTAATGTGAAGCCGCAGCCTTAATGCTCTATTTGTTTAACAGTAGCTAACTTAACTGCTGCGCGCTGATCTAAAGATAGTGTTTTTTTAATATAGAAAGCCGTGTCTCTGGCATTACCGGTGGTGACAC
This sequence comes from Hyperoplus lanceolatus, assembly GCA_026929865.2. Taxonomy (NCBI): domain Eukaryota; kingdom Metazoa; phylum Chordata; class Actinopteri; order Uranoscopiformes; family Ammodytidae; genus Hyperoplus; species Hyperoplus lanceolatus. Next base: position 33,696,845 of record CM049404.1, on the reverse strand, counting down.
GAGTTTATTTTGCTAAAAAACGGCACTTTGTCCCGCATTGTCCCGCACAAACGTAGTCTTTGTCCCACATCTGGTGAATTGGGATCTGGTCTCCCGCTCCCCTTCCCTCACCTGGAGGGATAGGCTTCTCAAATCGCGTTCCTGCGCCACACTGAAATCTGCGACCAATACGGATATGTGACCATAGAGCCTGCACGAGCGAACCGAAAATCGGACTGGGTGTGCGACCAGACCAAAAGCAGTAATAAAAACTATATAAAAACGTCTTTCTTTGCACTGATGGTCTCGTTTGCTGTTAAAGGTAATTTATGATTATGAGAGGAAACATGAGGCTGTTTAAAAGATATTTAAATGTTACTCGTTGCCGCTTTAACCCACCTTGCCTCGTGTGAATGTCGATAGTTAGCCTGCTATCGGTGTATGAATGTGTGTGTGAATGGTAACGTGGGAAAGGAAAACAGGTCTCCCTTGAAAAAGAGTCTTCGGACTCAATGGGATTTACCTGTAGAAATAAAGGTTAAAAAAATAATAATAAATAACAGAAGCTACAGTGGCCTTCAAGGACAAGAGCAATTCTAATTTCTAAACAATGCACCTGATGACATTCCAACTATGACACTTTCAAGATGGCGGCACTAGGCCTTGGTCCAAAATATGCAGAAATATGGATATATATGAGACCATTTCTAAAATAAAAAAAAAAAAAAAAAAAAAAAAAAAAAATCAGCTATTATGCACTAAATTAAATGTACTTATGGATATTATAATTACTTTTTACAAAATCTGCTAGGAAATAAAACCCAAAATTCTACACACTGCAGGTTTAAAATGTTACACAGTGTCCCTGACTTGAAAGTGCCAATAGAGTCATAACTGACCTGATAACAGAGCGCCTCTGTTTGGGCGACCCAGCAGAATCGGCCGACTCTGACCCGGGCTCTTCTGACGGGCCGGCCACCGGTTCAGGAGGCTGAGGGAGGGTGGGGGGGGGATTAAAGGTGCAGTCAGTGATGCTGTCAAAATCAGTGTATATCTCCTCAGACAGACAGACAGACAGACAGACAGACAGACAAACACGCACATACACTCTATGTAAAGACGTTATGCAATTAATGATTGTCAGTGATTCTGGAGAACGCTTGTTGTCAAAATCACTTTTAGTCAAAATCAGTGAAAGTCAATCCTCATGGGGGCAACAGAAGTTACACACTATAGCTTTAATACAATTAACACTGCACTGCCCCACATACACACACACACACACACACACACACACACAGGCTTGTACCTGAGGCTCCTCCCCTTCCTCTGTTTGTGATGATGATGTCGTTGGGGGCGTGGCCGAGGTTTCCCCCCGGTCGGCATGGCGACGCTCTCTCCGAGCCTTCTTGGTTTTACTGTGAGACTCCTCTCCCCCCTCTCTGTGGACACATTACATCATGAGTCTGTCTGTCTGTCTGTCTGTCTGTCTGTCTGTCTGTCTGTCTGTCTGTCTGTCTGTCCTCTTCACAGCAGACCCGGGTTAGAATCCAGCCCGGGTCGTTCTCTGCATGTCATTCCCCTCTCTGACACATTTCATCGCTGTCTCTACACACTGTCTGATAAAAATAATCTTTGAAAATAATAAAAATAATATAATCTCTAACATTCTTCTCACCCTAAAGACAGGACACCTGGTGAGCTGTTTTACAGGACGCCTGGTGAGCTGTTTTCACCGTGAAGGTGAAGGCCGCAAAGACTCATTATTTATTCACAGGTCTCAACAGAAAACCTCTACACATATTATCTACCAAACTCTAACTGTAGGCTAACTGTTTTAATTAGGCCGTATTGTACTTTTACCAATTTTTATTTTATTCGCAGCCACTCCACACCTCTGTCTAAAATGTTTCTCTTTACCAGCGTGTTGTGTATTTGGTTGTTTTTGTTTCTCGACATCGTTGCAAATGAGCGTCATCCCCTCATGATAGCTCCAGTATGAATAAAGGTTAAATAAATAAAAATATATCTCACTGGCTCCGTCAGGCTCCAACCTGTTTCACCCGCGAACTGAGTTTCAAAATTATTCTCCACCGTTTATTTATTTATTTAAAGCTCAATTTGGGGGGCGCCCTTAGCTCAGTTAGTAGGGCGTCCCCCCCCCTTAGCTCAGTTGGTGGGGCGCCCCCCCCCCCCTTAGCTCAGTTGGTAGGGCGTCCCCCCCCATGGGCCCTTAGCTCAGTTGGTAGGGCATCCCCCCCCTTAGCTCAGTTGGTAGGGCGTCCCCCCCCCATGGGCCTCGGCCAGCAGCGGACCCGGGTTCGATTCCAGCCCGTGGTCGTTCTCTGCATGTCACTCCCCTCTCTGCCCCATTTCAACTCTGTCTCTACACTATCAATAAAGCATAAAAATGCCCAAAAAATATCTTTAAAAAAAAAAAAAAGCTCAAATTACAGTAAGTCTGTTTTAGTCAATTTTTCTGATTGACGGGAAGATGAATCTCTCACTCCAATCAGCTACTCTTGATACACATAGTATGAAGAATGGTCGGATGGATCTCTGGATTTAACAAGCAAACACGACTTTACGGAGAAATGTTCTAGTCGGGGACAGAAGACAATCAGATGTAATTTTTTTTTATAATTAAATAGACAGATGGATGGATGGATGGATGGATGGATGGATGGATGGATAGATAGATAGATAGATAGATAGATAGATAGATAGATAGATAGATAGATAGATAGATAGATAGATAGATAGAAGAGGGGTTTGGGTGTTGTATATGTATTGTATGTGTTTACTTATGTAAATTATAAAACCACTAAAATAGAAGTAAAAAAAACCATTCATACCAATTAGATAAGGACAAAATAAGTGCCGGTAAATGTACATTTAAATAAAGGCCTATTACACTGTTGAATTAATTATGGCCCAAGGTATTAGGGACAGAGGAGATGGTACTTTTTAGATGCAGCAATAAAACAAGAGATGGGAATCTAGATCACAGTGACCTCAGACGACCCCACGAAAAGTCTGTTGACAATAATTTCCATCAAATTCTACACACTGCACCTTTAAAGAACATTATGTCTTAACATCACAACTCATAATAGTAGGCTCATAATAAAAATAGAAATTATCAAAAATATAAGTAGATTATTATGTATTATTTAGGATGGCAGTGCAAGGGTTCCTCTAGAAGCATAGCAAAATTATTTTTATATTAATATATTGTGGGGACATTTTGTGCATATTGGAATATAAGGGGGGGTGGGGGGATTTGTGACCCCAAATGTGTGTCATAATTATTACCCTGACCCATTTCAATTGATGTTATAAGCAGAGACTGTAAAACCCTTAAGAATATGTATTAATCTGTATCAAAACCTCCATGGGTTTAATGCGGGGTTATCCTGGGTTACAGTCGACTATAGCCTGACTTCACTATGTGCTAACCACCTAGCATCTCGTTAGCTCCACCACCCACCGGGGTAGTGCTGTGACGTTGGCCGCGTTTGAGCCACTTCGAGGCGGACTCAGAACCCGGGAGCTCGGCCTGACTTCCAGATAGTTTAGTGGAAGTCGCAACTCGCAAGGCAGCGGCTAAAAGCTAAAGAAAAGCTAAGCGCTAAACTGACGAGCCTCGTAGTAATAGGGCAAGCAGCTGGACTAAAGACTGAGCAGTAAGTTGGTGACGTATTCCCTGCTAACCCCGCTCCGCTGAGACGGGCCGGCCCCAAAACCAGCGCACTGCAATGCAATAAAATATTCTGTATAAAAGGCGCGAAGGAGGAAAGGGTTAGCGAAGGATAGAATATAAAAACACACACTCACAGTCTCTCCTCTCCGCTCTCCACGGCGGCCATTTTTATTTAAATAAATAATTTTATATTAAAAAAAAAGCCCCAAACATCCACCCCGCCCCCTCAGACTCCATTTCCAACCTCCGTCAGCGAGCAAATGTCGCGAGATCTGCGGATTTGGGGGGCGTAGTCCCGCGAGATTTGAACTATTTCACACATGTGACGCTCGGTGCAGAACTCTGGAGCCAGGAAAACAATAACAAACTGTTTTTCACAAATAAAAGCTTCAATTATTCAACAAAAATGCATTTTTCATCAATTTCTTTTACATAAAGACCCATAAATACGAACAAATAAAATACTACTTACTTACTAAAGCACATGAAATACAATGATTAATTGTAACAAAGCTATTTGATAGTAGAACAATAAGATATCAATTCATATAAAAAGTATTATTATTTTATATTAGGCCTTTAAACCTGCAGTGTGTAGAATTTTGGGTTTTATTTCCTAGCAGATTTTGTAGAAAGTAATTATAATATCCATAAGTACGTTTAATTTAGTGCATAATAGCTGATTTTTTTTTTTATTATTATTTATTTTTCCCTTAGAAAGGGTCTCATATATGTCCATATTTCTGCATATTTTGGACCAAGGCCTAGTGCCACCATCTTGAAAGTGTCATAGTTGGAATGTCATCAGGTGCATCGTTTAAAATTCAGAATTGTTCTTGTCCTTGAAGGCCACTGTAGCTTCTGTTATTATTCTAAAGGGTTGGGGTTACCCAGGGAGCGTTGCATTCTAGAACTTTGTAGAACTTTCTTGATGATGTCATATTACACACTGCACCTTTAAACTGTAACATAAAGATTATCAAAAAATTAGTAGTTCAAAAACAAGCTGTAGAAAGACAATTGGGGGGGGGGGGGCACCGTAGCTATAGCAACAATAAGATGAATAGTGTAAAATCGCTATCATGAAACTTTCTCAGTTGATTACTGACGTTATTATACGAACCATTCTATTTAGTTAATAAAAAAATCCCCGAAATGTTTAAATAAATATGCAAATTTGGCAATATCTCACCAACTAGGCTACATTTGCATCTCCTTAAAGAGCTACTTCACCGGAACAGCAAAGAGGGCTAGCTGTTAAAGCCCTACTTCACCTTAAAGCCCTACTTCACCGGTGGGAATATGAAGGTGTGTTGAACTCTGAGATCCTATGTAGTATAAAGGTGCAAACATTTTAGAAATCGGTTCATCCTAGCCTGAGAAAAGGCAGAAAGAGTGTTTTATGGTCTCACTGTCTAACCCTACAGTTTACCATGTGTGACATCACACATGTGTGCAAAGTTTGAAGGAAATCTCGTGAACAAATCGAAATTGTTCACGAGATATTCCCTGGGTTCCAAATCACATACTTCTTCTTTGTACTACACTACATACTAAAGTACAGAAGAGTTTTAGTCTTTTTACTACACTACATACTAAAGTATAGAAGAGTTTTAGTCTTTGTACTACACTACATACTAAAGTATAGAAGAGTTTTAGTCTTTTTACTACACTACATACTAAAGTACAGAAGAGTTTTAGTCTTTTTACTACACTACATACTAAAGTACAGAAGAGTTTTAGTCTTTTTACTACACTACATACTAAAGTACAGAAGAGTTTTAGTGCCACAGACAGGAGAGAGAAAAAAATCAGAAAAGAAAGATTTTTTTTCCATTATGTCGAGAAATGTCAAGAATAAAGACGAATACTCCAAAATGCTATTGGAGCTAGTGGGGCATTTATGTATTTTCAGCATACTACAATTGACCTGCATGTATTGGGACATCCTAAAGCTTTTTCTGGCGTACTAAATAGTATTGGAATGCAGGGATTGTGTTTGTAAGAATGGAGCGGACGGAATGATATAACAGACGAAAAAGTTAATTTGTGAAACCCAACGAACAGAGACACAGAGGGAAGGAGAAGTAACCATGCGATTAGGCCAAACCACAAAGTCAGAAATATGTTCCATGTGTGTGTGTGTGTGTGTGTGTGTGTGTGTGTGTGTGTGTGTGTGTGTGTGTGTGTGTGTGTGCTGTCTGTCTCAGTGTGTTTGTGAGTGTGTGTGTGTGTGTGTGTGTGTGTGTGTGTGTGTGTGTGTGTGTGTGTCTGTCTGTGTGTGTGTGTGTGTGTGTGTGTGTGTGTGTGTGTGTGTGTGTGTGTGTGTGTGTGTGTGTGTCTGTCTGTCTGTCTCAGTGTGTGTGTGTGTGTCTGTCTCAGTGTGTGTGAGTGTGTGCGTGTCTGTCTCAGTGTGTGTGTGTTTGTGAGAGTGTGTGTGTGTGAGAGTGTGTGTGTGAGGGGTTAGTCTCAGTGTGTTTGTGAGAGTGTGTGTGGGAGGGGTTACAGTAATAGCTTCACGCTTGCTGTAGTTCAAAGAGGAAAATTATTGATATTTGTCACAAAGTTTTCACTTACGACTTCCTTTCCAAAATAAAGGTCCTGCGTGTATTTTATTTTTATTTCACCTTTTTTTTCCAGATAAAACATTGAGAACAGTTTCCTATTTACAATATTGATTGTTTACGTATAATGAATGTGTGAAAATGGTGTTAATACACAGCCTAGGCTCTGTAAACTGGTATGTAAACAAAGGGGCCCACTGTAGCTATAGCAACATGCCTGATTACAGAGCCTAGGCTGTGTATTAACACTGGGCTTCTTTTCAGTGATGATAACTTGAAAATCCATAAGGAAGGCCGAGATGTCTGTATTTCAGTTTATGCAAATTAGGTAAAAAGGACTTGTGTGTGAAATTTCAAGCTACATAAAATGTGATTAATGTCAAGTAACCTACAAATGCCCTGCGCTCCAGTCCCCATACTTCCCTACTAACTATTTAGTATGCCAGAAAAAGATGTAGGATGTCCCAATACATGCAGGTCAATTGTAGTATGCTGAAAATACATAAATGCCCCACTAACTCCAATAGCATTTTGGAGTATTCGTCTTTATTCTTGACATTTCTCAACATAATTTAAAAAAAAATCTTCCTTCACTGAGTTTTTTCTCTCCTGTCTGTGGCCCTAAAACTCTTCTGTACTTTAGTATGTAGTGTAGTAAAAAGACTAAAACTCTTCTGTACTTTAGTATGTAGTGTAGTAAAAAGACTAAAACTCTTCTGTACTTTAGTATGTAGTGTAGTAAAAAGACTAAAACTCTTCTGTACTTTAGTATGTAGTGTAGTAAAAAGACTAAAACTCTTCTGTACTTTAGTATGTAGTGTAGGAAAAAAAAAAGAAAGAGTATGTGATTTGGAACGCAAGGGCTTTTATTTTGTATTTCCTTTTAAAGGGGAACGCCCCCCCCGGCCCCCTCCATATTGCTTTGAGCGTGATGACGTAGTGGGCGGAAGCAGCAGCCAGAAGCTTCTCGTCTCTTTTCAGGGAGTTTTTTTTAGAAGTTCTAAAGTGTCAAAACCCCGAACCCTAAAACCCTAAACCCAGCTGTTCGCCTGCTAGCTGCTAGGTTAGCCTCTGACGTCGGCTAGTAAACATGGCGGCAGAGCCTCGTTTCATCTACGAGCTGCCGGCGACGGTGCTGTGGCAGTTCTGTAGAGTGATGGACGGACTGACCGAGCTGCACTGGACACGGTTTGGTGAGTCTGACTGACCCTGCGTTCCGAATCTCCTCCTCTTTCTTTTTCCTACACTACATGCTAAAGTACAGAAGAGTTTTAGTCTTTTTACTGCACTACATGCTAAAGTACAGAAGAGTTTTAGTCTTTTTACTACACTACATGCTAAAGTACAGAAGAGTTTTAGTCTTTTTACTACACTACATACTAAAGTACAGAAGAGTTTTAGTCTTTTTACTACACTACATACTAAAGCACAGAAGAGTTTTAGTCTTTTTACTACACTACATACTAAAGCACAGAAGAGTTTTAGTCTTTTTACTACACTACATACTAAAGTACAGAAGAGTTTTAGTCTTTTTACTACACTACATACTAAAGTACAGAAGAGTTTTAGTCTTTTTACTACACTACATACTAAAGTACAGAAGAGTTTTAGTCTTTTTACTACACTACATACTAAAGTACAGAAGAGTTTTAGTCTTTTTACTACACTACATACTAAAGTACAGAAGAGTTTTAGTCTTTTTACTACACTACATACTAAAGCACAGAAGAGTTTTAGGGCCACAGACAGGAGAGAAGACAAAATTACATAAGGAAGATCCTTTAAAGGTGCAGTCAGTGATTCTGGAGAACACTTTTTGTCAAAATCAGTGAATATCTCCGTTTGTGTTCTGTGTTGTGTCTCCTGTATGTTTAGTCTGTAACTTTGCGTTGCTGCTGCTGCCAACCTGAACAGCTCTCTCTTGTTAATGAGACCCTGGGCCTCAATGAGATTTTACCTGTATAAATAAAGGTTAATAAAATAAAATAAAAAATCTCTCCTCTACTTTTCCATAGTTTGTGTGTGAGCTGTAAAACACACCGCCTAGAATTCGTAAACTGATATGTTGATAGCTAGCTTTGTTTACATACTAGTTTACAGAGCCTAGGCTGTGTGAATAAACATTTTTCAGCTCACACACACAGAACAGACAGGTAGTGGATCATGAGGAGATAATCACACAGTACAGACAGGTAGTGGATCATGAGGAGACAGACACACACAGTACAGACAGGTAGTGGATCATGAGGAGATAATCACACAGTACAGACAGGTAGTGGATCATGAGGAGATAATCACACAGTACAGACAGGTAGTGGATCATGAGGAGATATTCACACAGAACAGACAGGTAGTGGATCATGAGGAGATAATCACACAGTACAGACAGGTAGTGGATCATGAGGAGATAATCACACAGTACAGACAGGTAGTGGATCATGAGGAGATATTCACTATAAGACAGGTAGTGGATCATCACCAGTACAGACAGGTAGTGGATCATGAGGAGATATTCACTGATTTTGACAAAAAGTGATTTTGACAGCAAGCGTTCTCCAGAATCACTGACTGCACCTTTAAATGTAACGGCAATGTATTATTTATATGAAAAAGTTACGCACTTTAGCTTTAAAATGCTAAAAGATTAACAAATGATAACAATGATGAAACAACGGTAGTTTAATATATATATATATTTTTTTTTAATTATCTTTCAGCCTCCGAAGTCCTTACTGAAGATTAAGAGACAAAACAACACCAATAATGACACTATGGGCTAAAACAACATGTTTTTTTAAGATGTGTATTCTACCCCAGCGTTCCAGTGTCCATACTACCTACTATATAGTACGCTAGAAAAAAGATTTAGGATGTCCCAATTGTTGATTTAAAAAAACAAAAAAAAACAATAACAATGATGACATTCATAAGAAAATCAAATTTTTCTGCTCAATTCTTTCCCCAGCCTCCGAGGTCCTTTCTGACCAGACTTGCGTGCGATTGGCCGAGAGGAAAGAGAGGCGGACCGAGTGTGTGATGAACCAATGGGGAAGCAGGAACGGCCGGGTGGACGAACTCATCGACCTATTACAGCGCTTGGAGCTGTTTCGGGCCTGTGATGTCATCGTGGGCTATGTTAAACTGAAGTCTTCTAACCCAAACCCAAACCCAGACACTAACCCTAACTCTCCTCTACCACGATTGGCTCGCCCTACGTTTGACCACGCCCCTAAACAACCACACGTCACGCCCACACAGACCACCTGCATAGTGAAACCAGGTAGAAGTTAGAACACACACACACACACACACACACACACACACACACAGCAGGCATTCTACACACACACACACACACACACACACACACACACACACACACACACACACACACACACACACACACACACACACACACAGACAGACAGACAGACAGACAGACAGACAGACAGACAGACAGACAGACAGACAGACAGACAGACAGACAGACAGACAGACAGACAGACAGACAGACAGACAGACAGACAGACAGACAGACAGACAGACAGACAGACAGACAGACAGACAGACAGACAGACAGACAGACAGACAGACAGACACAGATTACCTGGAGAACACATTCTGTCAAAATCGCTCTTTGTGTGTGAGCTGAAAACAGCCCAGGCTCAGCAAGTTAACAAGTGGCCCACCATAGCTAACAACATGCCAGTTTACAGAGCCTAGGCTGTGTATCAACACTGGATTATTTTTCAGTGCACACACAGTACAGACAGGTAGTGGATCATGAGGAGATATTCACACAGTACAGACAGGTAGTGGATCATGAGGAGATATACACTCAGTACAGACAGGTAGTGGATCATGAGGAGATACTCACACAGTACAGACAGGTAGTGGATCATGAGGAGACAGACACACAGTACAGACAGGTAGTGGATCATGAGGAGATATTCACACAGTACAGACAGGTAGTGGATCATGTATATATAGCTATATATAAAAAAAAAATGTTTTTTGTTTTATTTTTATTTTCTGTAACAGTAACTGTGTATCTGAATTCGAATTTGATGAAAATGGGGGCGGTACCTGATAAGCCTTTGGCTTCTTCCGTCTCCCTTCGGACAACACAAAGTATGATGTATGAATATTTTCAAGAGAAAATTGTGTATTGTGTGGAATTGTCCGAAAGAATAATAAATAAAAAAATAAAATGAGGAGATATTCAAACAGTACAGACAGGTAGTGGATCATGAGGAGACAGACACACAGTACAGACAGGTAGTGGATCATGAGGAGACAGACACACAGTACAGACAGGTAGTGGATCATGAGGAGATATTCACACAGTACAGACAGGTAGTGGATCATGAGGAGATATTCAAACAGTACAGACAGGTAGTGGATCATGAGGAGACAGACACACAGTACAGACAGGTAGTGGATCATGAGGAGACATTCACACAGTACAGACAGGTAGTGGATCATGAGGAGATACTCACACAGTACAGACAGGTAGTGGATCATGAGGAGATATTCAAACAGTACAGACAGGTAGTGGATCATGAGGAGACAGACACACAGTACAGACAGGTAGTGGATCATGAGGAGACAGACACACAGTACAGACAGGTAGTGGATCATGAGGAGATATTCACACAGTACAGACAGGTAGTGGATCATGAGGAGATATTCAAACAGTACAGACAGGTAGTGGATCATGAGGAGACAGACACACAGTACAGACAGGTAGTGGATCATGAGGAGACATTCACACAGTACAGACAGGTAGTGGATCATGAGGAGATACTCACACAGTACAGACAGGTAGTGGATCATGAGGAGATATTCAAACAGTACAGACAGGTAGTGGATCATGAGGAGACAGACACACAGTACAGACAGGTAGTGGATCATGAGGAGATACTCACACAGTACAGACAGGTAGTGGATCATGAGGAGATACTCACACAGTACAGACAGGTAGTGGATCATTTTCATTTTTCATTTAACTTTTATTTATCCTCCAGAGACCAGTTGAGGGCTGACCCTCTTTTATAATGACGTCGAGTTCAAACTAATTCAAAGGAAAAACAACAATACATAAACAATATTCAATGTAAATACATCAAATACACAACAACAGGTGAAGAGAGAAAAAAACAATTGAAACATTTACACAGTGGTGAAGAGTGGCAGCAATTAAAATGAAATGGGTGAAAGTACAATATAGCCTAATTAAAACAGTTACAGGTAGAGTTTGGCAGATTTAAGATAGTCTGTTTAAATTGATTAAAGGATATGAAGGTATTTAGTTTAATTTGTTGCTGTAAGTTGTTCCAGGAGTCAGGGGCACTGAAGCTAAAAGCTGTCTTTCCCAGCTCAGACCGGGCTTGTGGGACATAAAGCATGAGCATGTCAGTGGAGCGGGTCTGATAAAGCCCATCTGAAACAAGCAGCATTTCTGTTAAATAACGAGGAAGCTTCCCGGTCAAGGCTTTGTAAATAAAAATGTGCCAATGTGCATCACGTCTCTCTTTAAGGGAGGACCACCCAACCTTTTCATATAAAACATGAGGATCATGAGGAGATATTCACTGACTTCACTTTGCCTTGTGCATGAATTGTGAGAGATAAATTTGCCTGTGTTGTTTCTCTCTCAGTAGAAAAGGTAGAACACAGACCCCTCCCCCGACCGGCTCCTCCCCCATCCTGTCTGCAGTCCCACCTCAAACAACCCGCACAGGTAACACACACACACACACACACACACACACACACACACACACACACACACACACACACACACACACACACACACACACACACACACAGACTAGAGACACACACACACACACACACAGACTAGAGACACACACACACACACACACACACACACACACACACACACACACACACACACACACAGACTAGAGACACACACAGACTAGAGACACACACACACACACACACACAGACTAGAGACACACACACACACACACACACTAGAGACACACACACACACACACACTAGAGACACACACACTAGAGACACACACACACACACACACACACACACACACACACACACACACACAGACTAGAGACACACACACACACACACACACACACTAGAGACACACACACTAGAGACACACACACACACACACACACACACACACACACACACAGTACAGACAGGTAGTGGATCATGAGGAGATATTCACTGATTTTGACAACAAGCGTTCTCCAGAATCACTGACTGCACCTTTAATGCTGTATGAACCCCTAATGATATAATAATAAGCGCTATCAAATTAACGCGTTAATTTCGATTAATTAATCACAGAAAAATTAACGCGATTAAAAAAAATTAACGCAGATTAATTGCACTTCCATATTGGCCTTCGACCCGGTGCAGAAGAGGTGAGGCGATAGCTGTAGCTTGCGGACACGGCCCACACGGGATTAAAGAGTAAAGAGAGAAGCAGGGGACAGGGGCCGAGGGCTTTAGGGATGTGTTATGGGCTGCTCCGGGCAAATAAGCATGAAGGCAGGAATACGTCTCATGTTATTCTCGCAGTGTCTGTGTCTAATTAACAGTGTAGGTTCAAAACAGAAGGCCTATCTCTCAATCTTCCTCGTGTCTCACTTTTGTTTGCTAGCTGCGATCGTCTCAACGGACACCCGCCCTCTCTCACTCTTCCTAGCATATGCCTGTCTTTTTTCCTCCTTTGTGTGTGTGTGTGTGTGTGTGTGTGTGTGTGTGTGTGTGTGTGTGTGTGCGTCATTTAGCCTGCTTGTTTTTTTTTGTGTTTTTTTTCTTTCGGCGCTAGTAGTTCCTTAATATATTTAATGTAGAAGCCTGGCTGAGGGGAGGAGACAGAAGTTACGAGAGACGGAGAGAGAGAGAGAGAGAGAGAGAGAGAGAGAGAGAGAGAGAGAGAGAGAGAGAGAGAGAGAGAGAGAGAGAGAGAGAGAGAGAGAGAGAGAGAGAGAGAGAGAGAGAGAGAGAGAGAGAGAGAGAGAGAGAGAGAGAGAGAGAGAGAGAGAGAGAGAGAGAGAGAGAGAGAGAGAGAGAGAGAGAGAGAGAGAGAGAGAGAGAGAGAGAGAGAGAGAGAGAGAGAAAGGTAGCCTATACAGCTGTTTACAAACAGGTATAAAAGTGTCATATAAGTGTGCGATTAAGTAAGGGTTAATGCCCGACGAGGTGTCCATGTATCATGCATTAATGGACACCGTGGAGGCGAGAACTGTCTCACTTTTGTTTGCTAGCTGCGATCGTCTCAACGGACACCCGCCCCCTCTCACTCTTCCTAGCATATGTCTTTTTTCCTCCTTTGTGTGTGTGACTGTGTGTGTGTGTGTGTGTGTGTGTGTGTGTGTGTGTGTGACAGTGCGTGTGTGTGTGTGTGTGTGTGTGTGTTTGATGTAAATAATTCTTATATATCGGTCCCTACAGTGCGCCCCGGTGGCCACAGGCAGTAACAGCAGCAGCAGTAGTGGAGGTGTGATGTGCTGGTCGTATGAAGAAGTGCATTATGGAACAGAGGGCTTCTCCCCCGCACGACAGGTCTGATCATTTGTTTGTGTGTTTATCAGGGACCGTGTACAAAAACTAGATTGTCTGTCTATCTGTCTGTCTATCTATCTATCTATCTATCTATCTATCTATCTATCTATCTATCTATCTATCTATCTATCTATCTATCTATCTATCTTTCTGTCTGTCTCTCTATCTCTCTGTCTGTCTGTCTGTCTGTCTGTCTGTGCTTTGTACCAGTGTATAACTCATTATTATATGTTTCTCTCCAGGTGGGGGAGGGGGGGTTTGGTGTGGTCTACAGAGCAACCATGAGACACACTGACTGTGCTGTGAAGAGGCTGAAACAGGTAAGAGACAGAGGCAGGCAGACAGACAGGCAGGCAGGCAGACAGACAGGCAAACAGACAGACAGACAGACAGACAGGCAGACACACACACACACACACACACACACCGACAAGAGAGAGACATAGACAGACAGACACACACACACACACACACACACACACACACACACACACACAGAGAAGAGAGACAGATAGATAGACAGACGGAT
>CM049404.1:33657500-33660000 GCA_026929865.2 Hyperoplus lanceolatus | reverse complement strand
TTTCTTTAAACCAATCACAATCATCTACGGCGGGGCTAACCCCGGGAAGCAGCCAATGGAGGCATAGCGTTGTTTGCCGACGCCAGCGCTTAATAGACGCTGGCGGGAGTGGTCAAGCCAGACTAACCGGTCAGTGACCTCATGGTTACTGGGAGTTTAAGTCAACTTAAAGGGACACTGTGTAACATTTTAAGTAATTTATTAGCTAAAATCAATATCCTCATTCATAAATATGTCCTCATTGGTGTAAAATCACCTCTGCCAATAATCTGAATTATCCTCCTGAGCGGAGAATTACAAATATTAATATTACATTTTGTACATTGAGCAGGTAAGTCTTATGGAGGAATCCATGTTGGTTGGAATGTCATCAGGTGCATTATTTAGAATGTAGAATTGTTCTTGTCCTTGAAGGCCACTGTAGCTTCTGTTATTATTCTAAAGGGGTGGGGTTACCCAGGGAGCGCTGCATTCTAGAACTTTCTTGATGATGTCATATTACACACTGCACCTTTAACTTGGTGAACTACATTTTCCGTAGGCTCTGAAACGGAACCTGAACGTGTTGGAAGATCTTCTACTTTGTGTGTTTGTTTATTTCTATTTCTTTAATGTCACTTGTAAAGTTTCTGTTTTCGTCATAAATGAGTATTTGTTCTAACGTTGGCAAACTGAAGTCTTGTATTTTTGAAAGAGAATTTAATGTCCATGTCCATGTCCTTTCAAATAAATTATAAATATTTACTGTTTATAAGTGTCATTACTGGTACGGTGTTGCAGTCATAAGTGTCTCATTAAAGGTGTAGTCAGTCTCTGCATGTATACAGGGATCGGACATCGCATATCGAAGTTCTCGTTCTGCGCTTTCTCGAGAATCCCTGCGGAGGATTTCACAAGGAAGTGGAAGGAGACGACGTAAAAAATAGTAGGGTTGTTGCATAGATAGTAGGCTATATAAAAATATAAATAAATATAAAAAAAAAAAATATATAAATATATATATATATATATATATATATATATATATATATATATATATATATATATATATATATATATATATATATATATAAAAATTATTACCGGAAGTGAACCGGACGTGGCGCTATAACCACTTGTTGAAAGCATGGTTGAAAGGGCTACAGCGCCACCTAGCATAGTGGAGACAGCCATGCATCGGACATTTATCCGATTCCTGAAAGGCCATGTATACTCAGACAAGTGACACGGTCCGTTCGAGTGTCTAGTTCGGTATAAGTCTTAATCCAATCTAGTTGTGCCATGGAAACACACTGAGTGATTCTGGAGAACACTTGTTGTCAAAATCAGTGAATATCTCCTCATGATCCACTACCTGCTGTCTGTACTGTGTGTGTGTGTGTGTGTGTGTGTGTGTGTGTGTTCGGGAAAAAACAAACAGTGTTAATACACAGCCTAGGCTCTGTAAACTGGTCAAACAGGGAAACATTCTGGCCTGAGATTTGTCCCTTATTTTACTTTAGCAGATAGAAGATTTCTGCACACATAACGAGTTTATAAAATGTTGTATTTTGCCAAACAAAATACAACATTTACAATACAATACAATACAGTACATCTCTCTTTATGTAGGCCTATACCATGGACACATAAAGAAAGGTCTATACAAGCACAGGTGAAACGTTAGTCGACCAATCCATAAGTTGATCAACAAATTTACTTAAGATAAAAAGTATTAAAAAAAAACATTTAAAAAAAATTATATAAAATTTCTAAAAATTTAAAGGTGCAGTGTGTAATATGACATCATCAAGAAAGTTCTACAAAGTTCTAGAATGCAACGCTCCCTGGGTAACCCCAACCCTTTAGAATAATAACAGAAGCTACAGTGGCCTTCAAGGACAAGAACAATTCTACATTTTAAACAATGCACCTGATGACATTCCAACTATGACATTTTCAAGATGGCGGCACTAGGCCTTGGTCCAAAATATGCAGAAATATGGACATATATGAGACCCTTTCTAAGGGAAAAAAAATAATTCAAAACATTTTTTTTCAGCTATTATGCACTAAATTAAACGTGCTTATGGATATTATAATTACTTTCTACAAAATCTGCTAGGAAATAAAACCCAAAATTCTACACACTGCAGCTTTAAGTTGGATGAGACTTAAAGACAGTAAGAGATGATGTGACAAAAATAATCAAATTTGATTTCAACACAAAGTTGAAATTATAATCGCAGTTAAAATATAGATTGTTTGAAGTCATAATTGACATAAAATGTTTTTATCGAATCCTCATTATGACTTATTGAATTCATTTTTAGGCAGGCTTTCTCTGTTTTGGCAATAGCCGCATAACTGCCTGTGTGTGTGTGTGTGTGTGTGTGTGTGTGTGTGTGTGTGTGTGTGTGTGTGTGTGTGTGTGTGTGTGTGCTAGCAATAGCCACCTAGCTTCTTGTCTCTCTCTCTCGCTCTGTGTGTGTGCTAGCATAGCCGCTTAGCTAGCTGTTGT
>CM049404.1:33642500-33647500 GCA_026929865.2 Hyperoplus lanceolatus | reverse complement strand
TTATATATATTTTTCTTAAAACTACTATACAAGCATTGATGTCAAGCACTTACAGATGCATGTGTGTCAGTGTGTGTGTGTGGTGTGTGGAATGTTATTACATACATTCATTTTTTACGCTAAGAATATGTTTACTGTAGTTTGCTTAAGGACCCACAGGACAGACAGTTTCATCACACAGGGGTTATCCTACATAAAATTAAATTAAATTAACACACACACACACACACACAGGACAGACTAGACTTACACACACAGACAGACAGACAGGCAGGCAGGCAGGCAGGCAGGCAGACAGACAGACAGGCAGGCACAGGCAGACAGACAGACACTCACACTCTTAAACCCCTCATAGAGGTGGTAGGATGGAATTGCATATTACGCTGCCCACCATCTCTACCGTTGTGTCCTTGAGCAAGACACTGAACCCCAAACTTCTCCAGGGGCGCTGCCCAGCTGCAGACCTTTGTGTTAGTCCCTGTGTGATGATCCCCTATATGTAGAACTGTGTGTGTGTGTTAGAGATGCAGGAGGGGTGAGCTGAATGTAGTTTAGATTGCCGTGTGTGTGAGTCACCTTGCATGTCTGTGTGATTGGCAAAATAAAGACTTAAAGCTGCAGTGTGTAGAATTTTGGGATGTTTTTCCTTGCAGACTTGGTAGAAAGTAATAATAATATCCATAAGTACATTTAATTTAGTGCATAATAGCTGATTTTTTTTTTATTATTATTATTTTTTCCCTTAGAAAGGGTCTCATAATATGCCCATATATCTCCATACCATGGACCAAGGCATGGGCGCCGCCATGTTGTAAGCGTCATAGTTGTAATGTCATCAGCTCTACAGAAGCACAGAACGGAGCAGCTGGCCACACTGGGTCCATCAGAACTACCAGCTGGAATGTTCTGAACGGGAGCCATAGAGACGAACTGTTGTGATGATGTCATATTACACACTGCACCTTTAACTTATCTCATCCTGTCTGTCCCTCTCAGAGCGTCCCTGCGCCCCATCCAGGGTGCAGCTGGTTCGGGCTAACACCTCTTCCCTGGAGGTGAGCTGGGGCCCGTCGCAGACTGCCGACACTTACCTGCTCCAGCTGCAAAGGTAAGAATCACCTTAACCCTGTCAGAAATACCCTTAACCCTCACACCAACCCACTGTCAGAAATACCCTTAACCTTCACACTGTCAGAAACACCCTTAACCCTCACGCCAACCCACTGTCAGAAATACCCTTAACCTTCACACCAATCCACTGTCAGAAATACCCTTAACACCAACCCACTGTCAGAAATACCCTTAACCTTCACACCAATCCACTGTCAGAAATACCCTTAACCTTCACACCAACCCACTGTCAGAAATACTCTTAACCTTCACACCAACCCACTGTCAGAAATACTCTTAACCTTCACACCAACCCACTGTCAGAAATCAAATCAGCAAAGGGGTGGAAAGTTTCCGGTAAATTCACGGAAACTTTCCATGGGAACTTTTGCTCAGGAATTGTCTAAATGAACTAAATGCGACTGTGACTCAGGTGGTAGAGCGGGTCGGCTGATGATCAAAGGGTTGGAGGTTCGATCCCCACCCTGCCACCTGTGTCACAGTTGTTGTGTCCTTAGGCAAGACACTTCACCCACCTTGCCTCGTGTCAATGTCGATAGTTAGTCTGCTATCGGTGTATGAATGTGTGTGTGAATGGTAACGTGGGAATGGGAACAGGTCTCCCTTGCAAAAGAGTCTTCGGTCTCAATGGGATATACCTGTATAAATAAAGGTTAAAAAAAAAAAAAAGGCCGGTAATTTAAATGGTCTGGTTCTAAACATTATGTTTGGTCATAGGCAGACATCCATGCACGAAATACAATTAAAAAACATTTATTAGTAAGTAGAACTTTATCAACTTTAAGTTATTTTATGAACAATCAATAATTTCATTTATCTGTCTCTCTCTCTGTCGGTCAGCAGTTACATAGAAAAACATGCATGGACACAGAAAAGAAAAAATACAACACTGTCTATATTAAACTGGGACGACTGTGTCTCAGGTGGTAGAGCGGGTCGGCCGATGTTTGAAGGGTTGGAGGTTCGATCCCCGCCCTGCCACTTGTGTCATAGTTGTTGTGTCCTTGGGCAAGACACTTCACCCACCTTGCCTCGTGTGAATGTCGATAGTTAGCCTGCTGCTATCGGTGTATGAATGTGTGTGGGAATGTGTGTGGGAATGGGAACAGGTCTCCCTTTGAGAAAGAGTCTTCGTCTCAATGGGATTTACCTGTTTAAATAAAGGTTTTATATAATTAATAACTAAACACAAACCAATCTATTCCCCCAGGTACGACATCCCCCCCGCCACACCTGTTGTGACCTCACCGGCTGCTAGTTCCGCCGCTACGCTGGTCCCCACGGCAACGGCAGCCCCCGCAGCCACAATGACAGGTCAACCGGCCAATCAGACACAAGCAATGGCCGCCGTCACCAAGGCACCAGGTCAGTCAATACAACACTGTCCCTGCGTTCTGAACCGCATACTCTTTCTTTTTTCTATTCTACATACTACATAGGGCTGCACGATATTGCCCAAAATGATTATCACGATTATTTTGGTCAATATTGATATCACGATATTTTACCACGATTATTCAGTAATTGTAGTGAGTAAAATATTTTTATTGGATTGTCACGTAAACATAACAGCGCTTTCATATCCATGTGATCGGCTATGCAATATTACTGGTAATGTACATATATTTGCATAAATATATAAATATTTACCTGAAGTCAATGCATTTCCACAAAGAAAATATCAATCAAAACATTGCACCAAAACTTTACTCAAAATCAAATCAACAGAGCACTGCTTTAACTTTTCATGTGCTACATTTCTGTTGAATAACACATCTTTGTTTCCTCACCTGACCTCATTGCATCTCCTAAAAGCAAAATATAAAATATTTTACTCCATTCATTGTACCTGCATGATGGATGTGTATAAAACTTGATTTTGAACTAAATAAAATTGTGCCCACAATGTATATAACTAAAATAAGTATATTATGAGCTGCGCCCTGTCAAAATAAATCACAACCTATATGGCTCTACTATGTCGGAATTTAATTTGAAAGGACGGAGACGGGAAGTGGCAGGTAACACTCAGCAACACGTTAGTTAAATGTTGCTGCCTCTCATGCCTTTACTGCCAACGCGAGGTTTCATCTTCGCTTCAGGTCGTGTGTACGCTGAGGCACTGACTGTATGGAGTTATTAGCAACCCTGGGAGCTTGTCTAATAACTGGAATAGTCATTGCAAACCCACTAGGTTCTTATGTAATGAAAACGTAGTTCAATACGCCAGGAAATAGGAACGACCAAGGATACGAACTAGCAACGGTGGAATAGTCTACTCGCCCAGCTAGACTGCTTCAGCTGACTGAAGGCTCCGGCTCAGCTGTTAGCCACAGAGCTACTGTTTTGCTAACACAACTCAAGACTCGCACACTGTACAAACAGTAAATGTAATGGGCCAACATGCTTAACCAGAGCTCCATCTAGCTAACAAAGCATTATCCCCCAAAATCTATAACACAATTCACGGAGAAAATGACTGCCGAACATTTACATGGCGGGCTGCAGCCTGAAGCAAAACGTACTCACATCGTGTTACTGGAGTCCTGTCGGACATTAACCATGACTCCTGTGTTCCCTGCTCTCCTGATACATGCAAAGACGTGTTGAAAAAGTATTCCATTGTTTTCTGAACGAGTAGCCCTGTTTGTGGACGTCTATCCATCAAAACTATGACGTAGGTCCTTAGGTGACCCGTTCGCTATACATTATACTCTTGACAGCGGTCTGTCTGTCTGGCTGGATAACAGACCTGGCAAAGTGTCATGTAATAATGGGTTATAAATCCGGCCCCACACAAAAAAAGAGACTAACAAGGGGATGTATGTGATTTCACAAGCGCAGATGTCTGCTCTCGCTCGCGCGATAAGCAGCAGCTTGCTTCTTCGCGCGGCTCTTGGAGTGCTTTCTGTCTATGGGGCAGAAAATTGTTCACACTTTGGGGACGGAGCCACTGGCCTTTGATTGACAGCTCTCGGGGAACCTGGGGTTGCCAGGTTGGAGCATGAACAGGCACATGGTCAGCGAGTGGTTTGGGGAGGGATTGATTTGCTTCGCAGCTGAGCACACATTTAAAATAACGCACATTCATGTACACGTCATCGTGGGAAGCCAATATCGTCATCGCGATGAAAATTCGATATATTGTGCAGCCCTAATACTACATCTGACGATAAAAAGAATCTAGTTAGGATGCAGTAGGCATACTATTGGGACATACTTTACTCTCTTATTTCATCATAACATGGCTCCTTGATCTTGCCTCTTGCTTTTATATCCGTCTCATCCCCGTTTGTTTTCATATGGAGGCTTCGTAGATGTGATGTCACTTCACGTGCGCACTGGATTGTGGGTCAGAATCACCCAAATAGGATGCAGTTTTCAACACTAACAAACTTGGCCGCATGAAGTAGGACATCCGGGTACTTCTAACCATCCTAAATCTGGCCACAAGAATCAGGACATCCTAAATCTTTTTTCTACCAAACTAAATAGTAGAAAGTATGCGATTCGGAACGCAGGGTATATTTACTGACTTACTATTGCCGGTTTTCATAGCAATTTTTTACAAAGCAACCAATAATGTAATTACTCCTGAAAATGTGATTAATTTGGCATTTAAAGGTGCAGTCAGTGATTCTGGAGAACGCTTGTTGTCAAAATCAGTGAATATCTCCTCATGTTTATCACTGATTTTGACAACAAGCGTTCCCCTAAACAACGTACGGACAGGTAGAGATTGATCATGATTTGCTACCTGTCCGTTAATTTTTTTTCAGCACACACACAGTACAGATAGCAGATAATGAGGAGATATTCACTGATTTTGATAAAAAGTGATTTTGACAAAAACAGTCTGCAGCTCTGTC
>CM049404.1:33577500-33582500 GCA_026929865.2 Hyperoplus lanceolatus | reverse complement strand
CACACTATTGTTATCCAAATCTTTATTCCACTTCTTCCGTACGTTTTTTGGACCTTCATACCTCCTTCAAATCTTCAGCTATTTTAACCATACACATACCAACATGTTCAGCTCTGTAAGGACATGGTGGGTCACCTTTCAGCTCTGTAAGGACATGATGGGTCACCTTTCAGCTCTGTAAGGACATGATGGGTCACCTTTCAGCTTTCCTCCTACCTTTTAAACTATTTCAAATATTCAGCTTTTTAACAAATTATTTTAACATTGAAGCGGATAGGAGCAGCATTCCAAACCGCTAAAACTTCCTCTGCTTTGAAACCTATCTCCTCCCGCATTCTTTCAGCTAGAGACTCCATTCAAACCTTAAACAATTCACATGAATTGCAGCTATTAAATTCATATTCAACTTTTTTAAATCTTCAACTGTCTTTGAACAAACACAGTTTTAGTTTTAAGCTTTTTTCAACCTCTTTCTAAATTTATAATGGGATCTGGTGGGATCTGTGTGTGTGTAGATGAAGGACTGTCTCAGTGTCGCCCCCCTCTGGTCGCTGCTGGTTCTCCAGTTGAGGTTTTCTTCCAAAACAAAACAAGACGAAACTCAGTACACAACAGGTAAAACACACACACACACACACACACACACACACACACACACACACACACACACACACACACCTGCGTTCCAAATCTCCTCCTCTTTCTCTCTCCTCTCCTCCATACTACATCTGATCATAAACAGTATCTAGTTAGCATGCAGTATGCTACAACTGGGACATACTTTAACTTATTTATTTCATCCTAACATGGCTCCTTGATCTTGCCTCTTGCTTATACAGTACCTCACCAAAAGTGAGTACACCCCTCACATTTCTTCAAATATCTCATTATATCTTTCCATGGGACAACACAGAAGAAATGACCCTTTGATCCAATGTAAAGTAGTCAGTGTACAGCTTGTATAACAGTGTAAATTTACTGTCCCCTTAAAGCTGCAGTGTGTAGAATTTTGGGTTTTATTTCCTCGCAGATTTTGTAGAAAGTAATTATAATATCCATAAGTACATTTAATTTAGTGCATAATAGCTGAAAAAAATGTTTTGAATTATTATTTTTTCCCTTAGAAAGGGTCTCATATATGTCCATATTTCTGCATATTTTGGACCAAGGCCTAGTGTCACCATCTTGAAAGTGTCATAGTTGGAATGTCATCAGGTGCATTGTTAAGAATGTAGAATTGTTCTTGTCCTTGAAGGCCACTGTAGCTTCTGTTATTATTCTAAAGGGGTGGGGTTACCCAGGGAGCGTTGCATTCTAGAACTTTGTAGAACTTTCTTGATGATGTCATATTACACACTGCACCTTTAAAACACACATACACACGCACGCACACACACGCACACACACACACACACACACACACACACACACACACACAGTCATTCTTGTGTCTTGTGTTTAATAGGAAGGAGCCCCCAGACCTCTTTGACGCAGTAGGGGAGGGCGGGGTGAGGTTGACCGCTCGCCATAGTAACAGCTCAGAGGGCGTCGCCCCTCCGCCGGAGAGGGAGGGGCCTAATGAAACAGACTTCAGTTTCTATGACCCGCATATCTGGAACAAACTCCCAGAAAACTTGAGGTATGCTGCAAGTTATCTATCTGTCTGTCTGTGTGTGTGTCTGTCTGTCTGTCTGTCTGTTGTGTCTGTATGTGTGTCTGTCTGTCTGTCTATCTGTGTGTCTATCTGTGTGTCTGTCTGTGTGTCTGTGTGTCTGTCTCTCTATCTATCTATCTATCTATCTCTCTCTCTCTCTCTCTCTCTCTCTATCTATCTATCTATCTATCTATCTATCTATCTATCTATCTCTCTCTCTCTCTCTCTCTCTCTCTCTCTCTATCTATCTATCTATCTCTCTCTCTCTCTCTCTCTCTCTCTCTCTCTCTCTCTCTCTCTCTCTCTCTCTCTCTCTATCTATCTATCTCAGCTCTTTTCAATCAAATCTGAAGACTTTTCTGTTCTCCATTTAACTATATAACTTTGGGTGTGTCAGAGAAGTGAACATTTTCTAAGATATATTCTCTAAAAATTCTATTAAAATATAAAATATAGAATCTCCCGCCTCTGAAACTGTGTAGTGCAGTGGATTTCAAACTGTGGGACGCAACCCCCCGGGGGGTGGGGAGTTATGGCAGGGGGCGGGAGTTATGACAGGGGGGCGGGTTATGGCAGGGGGGGCGGGGTTATGACAGGGGGGGGGGGAGGTTATGGCAGGGGGTGCGGAGTTATGGCAGGGGGGGGGAGTTATGACAGGGGGGGGCGGGGAGAGTTATGACAGGGGGGGGTTTGCGGGGGGGGGGAGTTATGACAGGGGGGCGGGGAGTTATGGCAGGGGGTGCGGAGTTATGGCAGGGGGGGGGGGGAGTTATGACAGGGGGGGGGAGTTATGACAGGGGGGGGGGAGTTATGGCAGGGGGGGGGAGGGGGCGGGGGAGTTATGGCAGGGGGGGGGGAGTTATGACAGGGGGGGGGGGGAGTTATGACAGGGGGGTGGGGAGTTATGACAGGGGGCGTGGAGTTATGGCAGGGGGGGAGTTATGGCAGGGGGGGGGGAGTTATGGCAGGGGGTGGGGAGTTATGGCAGGGGGGTGGGGAGTTATGGCAGGGGCGGAGTTATGGCAGGGGGGGGGGTTGTGGCGGGGTGGAGTTATGGCAGGGGCGGAGTTATGGCAGGGGGCGTGGAGTTATGGCAGGGGGGTGGGGAGTTATGGCAGGGGGGGGCGGGGAGTTATGGCAGGGGGTGGGGAGTTATGGCAGGGGGGGTGGGGAGTTATGGCAGGGGGGGAGTTATGGCAGGGGGGGGGAGTTATGGCAGGGGGGTGGGGAGTTATGGCAGGGGGGCGGGGAGTTATGGCAGGGGGGTGGGGAGTTATGGCAGGGGGGGGGAGTTATGGCAGGGGGGGGTGGGGAGTTATGGCAGGGGGGGGGAGTTATGGCAGGGGGGTGGGGAGTTATGGCAGGGGGGTGGGGAGTTATGGCAGGGGGTGGGGGAGTTATGGCAGGGGGGGTGGGGAGTTATGGCAGGGGGGTGGGGAGTTATGGCAGGGGGGGGGTGGGGAGTTATGGCAGGGGGGGGGGGAGTTATGGCAGGGGGGGGGGGTTATGGCAGGGGGGTGGGGAGTTATGGCAGGGGGGTGGGGAGTTATGGCAGGGAGGGGTGGGGAGTTATGGCAGGGGGGTGGGGAGTTATGGCAGGGGGGGGTGGGGAGTTATGGCAGGGGGGTGGGGAGTTATGGCAGGGGGTGGGGGGAGTTATGGCAGGGGGTGGGGAGTTATGGCAGGGGGGTGGGGAGTTATGGCAGGGGGGGGCGGAGTTATGGCAGGGGGTGGGGAGTTATGGCAGGGGGGGGGGAGTTATGGCAGGGGGGGGGAGTTATGGCAGGGGGGTGGGGAGTTATGGCAGGGGGGCGGGGAGTTATGGCAGGGGGGCGGAGTTATGGCAGGGGGTGGGGAGTTATGGCAGGGGGTGGGGAGTTATGGCAGGGGGGCGGAGTTATGGCAGGGGGCGGAGTTATGGCAGGGGGTGGGGAGTTATGGCAGGGGGGCGGAGTTATGGCAGGGGGGGGGAGTTGCGGGGGAGTTATGGCAGGGGGGCGGAGTTATGGCAGGGGGGGGGGAGTTATGGCAGGGGGGGGGAGTTATGGCAGGGGGGTGGGGAGTTATGGCAGGGGGGCGGGGAGTTATGGCAGGGGGGGGGGAGTTATGGCAGGGGGGCGGAGTTATGACAGGGGGGGGGGAGTTATGGCAGGGGGGTGGGGAGTTATGGCAGGGGGGTGGGGAGTTATGGCAGGGGGGTGGGGAGTTATGGCAGGGGGGGTGGGGAGTTATGGCAGGGGGGTGGGGAGTTATGGCAGGGGGGCGGGGAGTTATGGCAGGGGGGCGGGGAGTTATGGCAGGGGGGTGGGGGAGTTATGGCAGGGGGGTGGGGAGTTATGGCAGGGGGTGGGGAGTTATGGCAGGGGGGGGGGAGTTATGGCAGGGGGCGGAGTTATGGCAGGGGGGTGGGGAGTTATGGCAGGGGGCGGAGTTATGGCAGGGGGGGTGGGGAGTTATGGCAGGGGGGTGGGGAGTTATGGCAGGGGGGGTGGGGAGTTATGGCAGGGGGCGGAGTTATGGCAGGGGGGTGGGGAGTTATGGCAGGGGGGGCGGGGAGTTATGGCAGGGGGCGGAGTTATGACAGGGGGCGGAGTTATGGCAGGGGGGGCGGGGTTATGGCGGGGGGGGCGCGGATGAATATTAACATCATATTACGCAAATGTGAGTTATCATACAAAAAAAGGAATACAATGTTTTGGTAGTTAATCCTCTGGGAAGTAATCCGAGGTTAACTGATCATGTCACGTTCACGTCCATGCACAGTGTGTTTTGAGTTTATTTAAAAAGAAATATGGAGATGGGGCTGCCCTCAGTTGCCCATGCACTGTGTATAGTCTACAGCCTATTTCAGACACAGTGTCTCCAAATTATTTGTTCACACAAATTCCTTATATTTAGCCTCCTAATCTTCCTCTCAAAGTGCACCAGATTGATGCATTTCACTTTAAAAAGGTGAAAAAAAATCTCCCGGGGGGGCATACGCCTGGACCCCCCTAGGAGGGTCTGGTTCTCTGCTGGCTACTACCGGTATTTTCACCCAGCAGGACATTGGAGGCACTAGCGAAAAAACACTGGGAATGACATTTAACAAAAGTCAATAATTTGGGCAAGTCTGTCTGCTTATCTCTCTCACTCCGCTGCACACTCAGTCACTACTATCCATGCTTAGAGGAAGCAGGATTAAAACACTCAGGTTGCGTTCCGAATCGCATACTCTTTCTTTTTTCTATTCTACATACTACATCTGACGATAAAAATAATCTAGTTAGGATGCAGTAGGCATACTATTGGGACATACTTTACTCTCTTATTTCATCATAACATTGCGCCTTGATCTTGCCTCTTG
>CM049404.1:33560000-33565000 GCA_026929865.2 Hyperoplus lanceolatus | reverse complement strand
TCTGTACTTTAGTATGTAGTGTAGTAAAAAGACTAAAACTCTTCTGTACTTTAGTATGTAGTGTAGTAAAAAGACTAAAACTCTTCTGTACTTTAGTATGTAGTGTAGTAAAAAGACTAAAACTCTTCTGTACTTTAGTATGCAGTGTAGTAAAAAGACTAAAACTCTTCTGTACTTTAGTATGTAGTGTAGTAAAAAGACTAAAACTCTTCTGTGCTTTAGTATGTAGTGTAGTAAAAAGACTAAAACTCTTCTGTACTTTAGTATGTAGTGTAGTAAAAAGACTAAAACTCTTCTGTGCTTTAGTATGTAGTGTAGTAAAAAGACTAAAACTCTTCTGTACTTTAGTATGCAGTGTAGTAAAAAGACTAAAACTCTTCTGTACTTTAGTATGTAGTGTAGTAAAAAGACTAAAACTCTTCTGTACTTTAGTATGCAGTGTAGTAAAAAGAATTTGTGATTTGGAACGCAGGGAATGTCTCATAGAGGTAGAATGTCTAATAAAGAAACTTGTAAATACAAAATTAATATATTTAAATTATATAATATGGAGGTCGGACCAGAAACTGCTGTTTAGTTTGGTAGAAACAGATTTAGTGTGTCCCAATTATTGTGGTCAGATTTAGTGTGCTTAAAAATAGCCTACCTCTTTTGACCCACAATCCACTGCAGCAGAAGTTACATCACATGGACTGAGCCTCCCAGTGAAAACAACCAGCGATGAGACGGATATATAAGCAAGAGGCAAGATCAAGGAGCCATGTTAGGATGGAATAAATAAGTTAAAGTATGTCCCAGTTGTAACATACTGCATGCTAACTAGATACTGTTTATGGTGAGATGTAGTATGGAGGAGAGGAGAGAGAGAGAGGAGGAGATTTGGAACGCACACTCACACACACACACACACACACACACACACACAAAAGAGTATGAGATTTGGAACGCAGCCCATGTGTAGGATGTGGGAGGGGTGAGTGAGTGAAGGCTGTTCGCAGTATTGGGACGCGCCCCCATGTTCAATCAGGTAAACAAAACTTTCTCACTCACTTCAAACGCCGATAAAATCATTAAAATTCATTACATTAACACAATAAACTACATGTTTTAAGAGAGGATAATGTGACGCGTCCATCTGACACGTGACCGGAACAGACGTCACTAAATAAGGAGATTCATGATCGCTGTACTTTGACCTTAATGTCAACATCAAAAGTTCTCATTAGCAACTAACTTCGGTTAGCATACCTGGGACACTTCTGTTAGTCTGGGGCACTTTAAACTCAAATTCTACTTCATAATAGTTGTTTTTTATTGGGCGGCTATGATTGTACACTTCTGTTAAAGCCTAGACTGTCTGTCAATCATATAAAAACTCATTTTAACGAGGCTGTGGCGTTGGCAGCAAGTTACCAAGCTAACCGGAGCTAAATGCTAGGCGGTGCTACTAGCTTCCAGTGGCCGAAAATGGTTCACTGTGAGCGGGGTGTGTGTGTGTGTGTGAGCGGCCCCGGGGGGTGGATCAACAGGTTGGATGAACAGCTGTCACATAGACATTGCTGATGAATAGTGTAAAATCGATGTGTAACTTTTAGATAATATAATTAAACTGACGATGTTCTGTGCTCTGTTTAAATGTTTTAAAAATGTTTTCAATATGTCATGTAGAGAGACAGACAGGGAGAGAGACAGGGAGAGAGAGAGACAGGGAGAGAGAGAGACAGACAGGGAGAGAGACAGACAGAGAGAGAGAGAGACAGGGAGAGAGAGAGACAGGGAGAGAGACAGGGAGAGAGAGAGACAGGGAGAGAGAGAGACAGGCAGGGAGAGAGAGAGAGACAGGGAGAGAGACAGGGAGGGAGACAGGGAGGGAGAGAGAGACAGGGAGAGAGAGACAGACAGGGAGAGAGAGAGACAGGGAGAGAGACAGGGAGAGAGAGACAGACAGGGAGACAGACAGGGAGAGAGAGACAGGGAGAGAGAGACAGACAGGGAGAGAGACAGACAGGGAGAGAGAGACAGACAGGGAGAGAGAGAGAGACAGGGAGAGAGAGAGAGACAGGGAGAGACAGACAGGCAGGGAGAGAGAGACAGACAGGGAGAGAGAGAGAGACAGACAGGGAGAGACAGACAGGGAGAGAGAGAGAGACAGGGAGAGAGAGACAGGGAGAGAGAGAGAGACAGACAGGGAGAGACAGACAGGGAGAGAGAGAGACAGACAGACAGACAGGGAGAGAGAGAGAGACAGACAGGGAGAGACAGACAGGGAGAGAGAGAGAGAAAGAGACAGACAGGGAGAGACAGACAGACAGACAGGGAGAGAGACAGGGAGAGAGAGAGAGAGAGACAGACAGGGAGAGAGAGAGAGACAGACAGGGAGAGAGACAGGGAGAGAGAGAGAGACAGACAGGGAGAGACAGACAGACAGGGAGAGAGAGACAGACAGGGAGAGAGAGAGAGAGACAGACAGACAGACAGGGAGAGACAGACAGACAGACAGGGAGAGAGACAGACAGACAGGGAGAGAGAGAGAGACAGGGAGAGACAGACAGACAGGGAGAGAGAGACAGACTGACAGACAGACAGGGAGAGACAGACAGACAGACAGACAGGGAGAGAGAGAGAGAGACAGACAGACAGACAGGGAGAGAGAGAGACAGACAGGGAGAGAGAGACAGACAGGGAGAGACAGACAGACAGACAAGGAGAGAGAGACAGACAGACAGGGAGAGAGAGACAGACAGACAGGGAGAGAGAGAGAGACAGACAGACAGGGAGAGAGAGACAGACAGGGAGAGAGAGACAGACAGGGAGAGACATACAGGGAGAGAGAGACAGACAGACAGGGAGAGAGAGAGAGAGACAGACAGACAGGCAGGGAGAGACAGACAGGGAGAGAGAGAGACAGACAGGGAGAGAGAGAGAGACAGACAGGGAGAGACAGACAGACAGACAGGGAGGGAGGGAGAGACAGACAGACAGGGAGAGACAGACAGGGAGAGAGAGACAGACAGACAGGGAGAGAGAGAGAGACAGACAGGGAGAGAGACAGGGAGAGAGAGACAGACAGGGAGAGAGAGACAGACAGGCAGGGAGAGACAGACAGGGAGAGAGAGAGAGACAGACAGGGAGAGACAGACAGACAGACAGAGACAGACAGGGAGAGAGAGAGACAGACAGACAGGGAGAGAGAGAAAGAGACAGACAGGGAGAGACAGACAGACAGGGAGAGTGAGAGAGACAGACAGGGAGAGACATACAGGCAGGGAGAGAGAGACAGACAGGGAGGGAGAGAGAGACAGGGAGAGAGAGACAGACAGGGAGAGAGAGAGACAGGGAGAGAGACAGGGAGAGAGAGACAGACAGGGAGACAGACAGGGAGAGAGAGAGACAGGGAGAGAGACAGGGAGAGAGAGAACAGACAGGGAGAGAGACAGACAGGGAGAGAGAGACAGACAGGGAGAGAGAGAGACAGGGAGAGAGAGAGAGACAGGGAGAGACAGACAGGCAGGGAGAGAGAGACAGACAGGGAGAGACAGACAGGGAGAGAGACAGACAGACAGGGAGAGAGAGAGAGACAGGGAGAGACAGACAGACAGGGAGAGAGAGACAGACTGACAGACAGACAGGGAGAGACAGACAGACAGACAGACAGGGAGAGAGAGAGAGACAGACAGACAGACAGGGAGAGAGAGAGACAGACAGGGAGAGAGAGACAGACAGGGAGAGACAGACAGACAGACAAGGAGAGAGAGACAGACAGACAGGGAGAGACAGACAGGGAGAGAGAGACAGACAGACAGGGAGAGAGAGAGAGACAGACAGACAGGGAGAGAGAGACAGACAGGGAGAGAGAGACAGACAGGCAGGGAGAGACAGACAGGGAGAGAGAGAGACAGACAGGGAGAGAGAGAGAGACAGACAGGGAGAGACAGACAGACAGACAGGGAGGGAGGGAGAGACAGACAGACAGGGAGAGACAGACAGGGAGAGAGAGACAGACAGACAGGGAGAGAGAGAGAGACAGACAGGGAGAGAGACAGGGAGAGAGAGACAGACAGGGAGAGAGAGACAGACAGGCAGGGAGAGACAGACAGGGAGAGAGAGAGAGACAGACAGGGAGAGACAGACAGACAGACAGAGACAGACAGGGAGAGAGAGACAGACAGGGAGAGAGAGAGACAGACAGTTAAATTGTGTTTACTCTGTTTATGTTTTTCTTTTTACTTCTTTACTTCTGAACTGAAAAAGTGAAAAAATACCTTTAATAAAATAATAATCTAGATGTTGGATAAAGCTTTATCGACAGACAGACAGACAGACAGACAGACAGACAGACAGGGAGAGACAGACAGGGAGAGAGACAGACAGACAGGGAGAGAGAGACAGACATATAATAATCTAGATGTTGGATAAAGCCAGACAGACAGGGAGAGACAGACAGACAGACAGACAGGGAGAGACAGACAGACAGACAGACAGACAGGGAGAGACAGACCGACAGACAGGGAGACAGGGAGAGAGACAGAGTTATAATCTTTATTTCATTTTTACAACATATTAGAGTCCAAAGTTTTCACAGAACAGATTTAGTCATAAATCTTAAATAAATATTTTATTTTCAGATATTTTTTTTGGGCATTTTTATGCTTTATTGATAGTGTAGAGACAGAGGTGAAATGGGGCAGAGAGGGGAGTGACATGCAGAGAACGACCGCGGGCTGGAATCAAACCGGGTCCGCTGCTGGCCGAGGCCCATGGGGGGGACGCCCTACCAACTGAGCTAAGGGGGGGGGACGCCCTACCAACTGAGCTAAGGGCCCATGGGGGGGACGCCCTACAAACTGAGCTAAGGGCCCATGGGGTGGGGGGGGGGGCGCCCTACCAACTGAGCTAAGGGGGGGGGGACGCCCTACCAACTGAGCTAAGGGCCCATGGGGGGGACGCCCTACCAACTGAGCTAAGGGGCGCCCCCTCAGCACGTTTTTAAGATGAAAATG